>NJDD01007796.1:0-11182 GCA_002245505.1 Calephelis nemesis | reverse complement strand
GTGGGTAGCTTCATCAAGCTTACCCGTTAAAACATTATTTGATGCGTCCTTATCCCGAGCGAGTACTTAATAATGAAAGAAAATGTTTTAATATCAGATTGTCCACCGCTAGACAAACAATCAAATGCGCATTTGGCATTTTAACATGTAAATGGAGAATACTACTTAAACCTATCGAAACAAACAGAAAAATGCCTTGTCTATAATAAAAGCTACGTGTATACTGCACAATGTTATAATGGATTTAAACTCGATCTGGACGTCCAACGTGTGCTATCTAATCCGCCATTATATGAAAATAGTCACAGAAACAGTGGAGTCAATAATAATCCATCACGGAGAGCAAAAAATGATCGTATAAAATTCACAAACTATTTCTGGGAACAATATCAAAGAATGTAATAACTATAAGTATATTATTATTATTAAACTTACCTTCACTTCCAGGAAATTGTTATTTTATTTCACTCCATAACTTTCTTGTTATTGTGCGATTATTGTTGTGTGGATGTTTACTTTGCCATATCGGTGGTTTAGATTGAATTGCAATTATAAACGATTCAGTATTTACCGCCATTTTACGACAAACAAATACAGACGCTCATACACCGAGCGACAAGACCGAACTGGTTTGTTACCCCCGCCTCCCGCGCATTGGGTCGCTCGCTTACTAGGCCCGTAGTGCGGCCAGAACGCGCGGACAGAAGCGTTTGAAACTTACGCGCGCTGTCTCGCTCAGTACCGTCGCCTTAGGCTTCCGCCTTAGTTACTACAATATGGACGCAAAGGCGCGTTTCATATGTTTGATACTTCGCGCCCCCGTCGTCGCAACCGCGCTAGGCTCGCAGTGTGGACGCACACTATGGGTGACCAAGTGGTGAACTTCCTGCTTTATGCAGATGATGCTGTACTTTTGGGCTCTACACCATCTGCGCTGCAAACACTGGTCACAGTTATGGAAGGAAATTATAAAGAGAGGGGCTTACATTTAAATGCGATTAAAACCAAAATAATGGTGTTTGAAAGAGACGTAGCCAGAACGGATGTAAGAGTTTTGGTTGATTATGTAGTGCTGGAACAAGTGAATGAAATTGTATATCTTGGTTGTGCTTTTAGCAGGGATGAAAGGTACACCGCGGATGTAGAGAGGAGAGTGAGTGGAGCGTGAAATATGAATAGTGTGAATGGAGCGTTGGGTAAGCTATTCCAAAGCGAAGTTTTGAGTCAAAAAGCTAGACTCGCTTTGCATAATTCTGTGCTTATCCCGACGTTATTGTAGGGAAGCGAGAGTTTGGTATGTCAGAAAGATCATGAAAGTAGGATGAATGCAGTCGAAATGAGAGCACTACGGAAAATCTGTGTTGTGACGCTCGCTGACCGCATTCGTAACAGTGAGATCCGAGAAAGAGTGGGATTGAAAGAAAGTGTTAGTGTTAAGATGCGAAAGGGCATGCTCCGCTGGTTCGGTCATGTGGAAAGAATGACAGTTGAAAGATTGACAAAGCAGATATACAATGCGAATGTGGATAAATGTAGGTACCCGGGGAGACCAAGGATGACATTTCACGATCAGATCAATCGGATATTATCCGAGGGTGGTGTCAAGAGTCTCCGATACCAGCGTGTTTGTATGAAAAGTGAAGGAAGCAAGACAGGTTTGTCAAAATCGTGAGGTCTGGCACTCGATACTCTTTGCCTACCCCGTAAGGGACTTGGCGTGAAGATATGTATGTATGTGTTTTTGTAGACAGCTAGAATTTGTGATAGATATTCCAGCTAACTTAGTCTTTAATTTGTTTCGGATTAAGGAAAAAAAATAATACTTTATTTTACATAGATCATACCAGAAGTCTGTGATGTGTCTATATAAATGAAAATAAAAAACTTCCTCATGATAGGACGTGCTGCTTATCTTAATAATTAATATTGCTTACAAATATTATAATCAAATATCGAAATGAAATAAAAAATATTTATTTAAGTAACATATGGAATATAAGTATATACCTAGCGCATTTGTTTACAATACTGGAATTTTTTATGTTTTATTTAATTGAAAAAAATTTATTATTTGCTCTATCAAGCATTAACTAAATATAGCCTGTCAGGAGAAGATACGGCAAAACGAAAACCCTTGCAACTAGGTACTACATTCTATCTACTTTGAACTGCTGCCAAACCTAGCCAGTCAGAAGAAAAAGCCGCGACAAAATTTCCTCGACAACTTGATTAGGATGACACATTTTAAACTTTTTATAGTCTTTCTGTTATAGGGATGGAGGCTTGTATTTAGAATCGATGTACCTATTCATTTCCGATTTTTTTTTACTTCAGGAAATAAACTAACTTGAACTCATATTCGTAGCGAATTTTTGCATTTTCGTAGGTCGGGAAAATCTAAATTGACTGCGTTCAAAAGTTTACTGTAAACGTAGCTGTGACTTGCAGTTTAAACTTCAAAAGGATTTCATCTGAAAAAGATTAAGCAACTATTAGGACATAATATCAGTCATTAGCGACCTGTTCTTGGCTTCGCTCTGACGGTAATTTTTTTAACATAAATTAGCTAGCTTTAGCTCAGCTGTCCTATCTTTCAAGTTGTGCAAATTTCGTTTGAAATCGGTTTAGTAAGTTAGGATTCCTTTGCGGACAAAAAAAAATTTATACATTTAATGTAATTTATGTATTAAATTTGGAGCAAACTAAATAATTCATTTTGCAACTGGCTCCGCTGGTTAACGTATGGTGAGGCTTACATGTTATGATATTATATGTTACATATGCGCGTAATAGCCAATTTGACAAATAACGATGTTTGATTTCGAGCATATTAAACAATTATACATACGTATTTTTGGTATGTGTAATATTAATTTATGACTTAAACCAGTGTATTTAATATCAACAAAATTAGCAAAATATATTTTTTAACTTTGGGCTTAGATGAATTCGTGTAATAATTTACCATCACGTCACGGCGGTAGGTAGAGTGTATCGAGTTACAAATCTCACGATCATTACAGACCTGCCCGACTTTCTTAACATTCCTTACCTACCCTTTTCATATGAATACGCCGGTTTCAGAGACTGTTGGCCCCACCCTCCATTCAAACAAAAACCAAAAAAAGAGCCGGGTTTCAGCTTAAGTCTCTCCGAGTACTACATCGATCTACATTCATATTGTATATCTGCTTTGTCAATCTTTTATCATTCATTTTTTCCACGTGACCTAACAAGCTCATGCTTTTATTTTTACACCAACATTTTTATTTACAACACCACAGTTACTTTATATTTTAAATAGTAAAAAGTAACCAACAAAGAAATGCACAAACCTTAACATCAAAAGTTATAGTTATTCTTTGCGCACATTTATTTTCGCACAGATTCCAGCTTGATTACTAGTAATGTTATCTAATCAGAATTTTTGCATTTTTATAGTATTAGCATAAGCTTGAACTAGTGCTAGTCGTACCAGCCTTTCATTTACTTTTATAATAACAATGAAAATAATGGTACATAATATGACTTAAAAAACGTAAACAATACTTCCAATTAAAATGTCCCCGTGTTGGTCCAAATTCTTTGTAAAGAAATCACAAGCAAAACATCTAACTTTAAATAGGTTATTAATAGAGCTATCACCAACAAGATCATAGGTGGTAGAGTACTGTGTGGCAACTTGCCTAGCTAAAGATTCACCACCTTACTTATTCCTGCCATCATAATAAATGTTTGGCACTGTCTTCCGGTCCAGAGGATAGTGTAGCCTGTAGACTTACGGCAGTTACGTAATGTTGGTGATTTACAGTGTATTCACTCTTTGTCACTACCAGATAAGCTAAAAATTGAAAATGAAATTTTAGAAATGCAATAAGTATATACCTTTTTAAACATATTTTTACCCTCACATAGCAGTTTATTTATTTCCGTTTAATAATCAATTGAAAATTCTTTAAATTTTCATCGATCGTAAGTTGCTCATAACTTCGTATGTGGTGTGCAAAGAAATAAGAAAAAAAGACGCAAGTTTCCACTCTTCTTTCGATTTCACCTTCAATTTACTCATGAAGAGTCCCGAAAACAAAATGAGCCCCATTATAATATACACCTTTACAGCAAAAATGCAATTCAAATTATTACTTCCGAAAACCTTATTACTGAGTTTTTAATTTTTGCACAAAGCAACATGTCCTATAATAAAACAATTAAAATACTATTTTATTGTATCAGACGTTACTTTGCGGAAATCCATTGTAACATATGTAAAAAGAGGCTTTATTTTGTTAATTTTGCGTAAGCAGTGTAACAGTTGTGGCAAATAATCCTCCAAACGACACAGAGTGTGACAAGCCTGACACTGACGTTCCCACCACCCACCTCCGCGATCAGAACACGAATATAGGAAGAGCTCGGGAAACAATATAAATTGTCACGTTCTTCACATGTGACAACCCTACCTAAAGTTCCCACCTCCCACCACCGCGACCAGATAAGAAATAGATTGAAATTTAACCACTTTGGTTTAAAGTTTTCGGATGATTGTTTCCGTGATCACACATATTTTGTACATGTCTTCTGATGAATATAACAATCCGCCCATGTCTTTAATATTAATAAGTTTATTGTGTGGTAGCCTTTCTGTTGTTGTTAATGCGTCCACGCATTCTTCACATTTTAATGTTTTTGTGAGAGGTCGAGCAATATAGCCAGATATGTAACCGACTATTAATTGCGAACCAAATGGCATTTGTTGGTATCTGAGTGTATTGGAAAAAATATAACAATTATGTTCAGCTTCTATATCAGATTCTAAACATCTAGTTGCTGACAATATTTGGTATTTATTATTATTTCTCCTGTGTAGATGGATGTGGAAAATGGGTCACCAAATCATTTGGGTTCGTCAGTTTACACGCTAAAATTTCTGTAGCTGACAAATTTCAGGGCATCCATCAAATGTCATGCTTACGACTGTAACTCCGGCGTTGGCAATTCTGCCTTTGCCAGTAAATTATTCTCCGCTACCTCACCGAGTGGAATTTTTTTTTAATGATTTTACAAGAAGCTTCAATGACTCACATTTTTTCTGAAGATTTGTATTTTGGCGTTGAACTTTCTTAAATTTTTCTGATAATTTTTTTTAGCCGACGTTAAGGTACGAACTTGATGTTTCAGGATGATTTTTCTTGGGGTATCAAAAATCGATTCGGACTCGCTGACAGGCTCTGAAATCGGCTCAATGTCTCCATGACACAACGTGTCTTGCTAAAACAAAAAATGAAAATAGTGGTTAAATGAAATGTTGTCACCATACTCAGAATTAATACAATCGCAGCATCAAATATTTAAAATTACATTGATACTCACATCATCATAGGGCACAGCAGACTTCTTTAGAAAATGCTTTCCCCCTTTCGTAACATACTTATCATCTTCACAAAAATGCCACGAGCATATGTAACTATGATCGGATGGTAGCCAGGTCTCTTCACAGCGATTGTTTTGAACAAATCGGATCCATTCTTCTCTATTTTCATGACTTCGACGTGGAAATCTGGATAAGAATTTGAAATAATTAATTACATCCTAAACTAATTTAAAATTAATGTAAAAACTGTCTAGTTAATTATGATATAGGAATACACTATATACACTATAGGAAAATTTATAAAATCTTTTTCCACCTAAATATATGTAATTATTAGTTTTAACAGGACTTAGCACGAACGTTTCATTTATCAATACCTATCTGCTGACGTTTCGATGTAGTTACATCCACATAATGAAAGGTTCGTGCTAAGTCCCGTTAAGACTAATTAATAATTATCTGTTTAAGTGCGATAGCTTAATAAACTAAATATGAATATTATCATAAAATATTGAAATATTTTATGTTAATTTCGCCACACTTGCGACAATGTGTATAAATAATAAATTAAAATATGAATATTATCAACATTAAAAATAAAAATACTGGGGTTGCGGAATGTTTATAGTAGTTACCATGACCCCGGAACAATAAATATAAAGGGCAACCGAAGGAACATTAGTGGTTTTTTGTCAGTAAAAGTCTACCACAAAAACAACATTAAAAACACAACATACGATATTTTTACCGTTATGTCAGTCTACTCTACCTACATTGCACTCTGTTTGATTCACGTTTGATTATTTTATGACAAACAATACAATATGGCGCGTGGTAATTTTTTAATTTGTAAAACAAAGAAATTAGTTTACTTACCGATGAAAAGTATTTCCTTAATCCTTTGCACTTTGCCGTGTTCCTTGATTATTAGTACAATATCTCAACACACACCAAGGCATTTTTCGTCGATTTTCTATGAAATAATTTATTATTGTCGGAAGTATTAGGCGCGAAAGAACTAGAGAGCGACTGAGTGAGGTGCGGCGACGGTGCGGCGCGATCGCCGCAGTTGAACGAGACAAATTAGTAGGAATTTGCGGTGTCTTCTCTAGTATCAATTCAATTTCAATGATCGGGCACTACATTTATTGCGACTTGACCTTTATTCGAAAACCCGTTAACTGTAACTATCATCGGTTGTATGACATAAATGACCAGCTTACTTTTTTACTTCACTTCAGAATTGTATCGATCGTCTAGTTAGCTGTGTCAGTTGACTTGGATGCTGTTTTTGATTATTTGAACATCATTACAGCAGCAGGCAGTTCCCTACTTGGTCATAATTACGCATTCCCACATTCAAACATCTTAACTTTTGAAAAAAAAAATCACAGCCGTTTTTGACGCCAGTGTTAACATTAAACCAAGGCGATATGCTGTTTTTGCACCTACACACTTGTTTTACAACAAATACAAAGACTGCACAGCATGCAGCAGTATATCACATGATCCGGCAAAATATCCAAAAGTTACCTACATACTTACAATTCTATCAAACGCGTTTTCGAGATCCACAAAACCGCAGAAAATCTTTTGACTCACACTCAGATACTTCCCTACGTTGTTGTGGAGCGGAAAAACTTATTTTATACATCTCCTTCCAGACCTGAAACTGCCTTGAGCCTCCCACAACATTCCATCGAACACATCTTGGATCTTCCTGTTAATTATTTTTGACGTGAACGTCTTATAATTCGATGAAGCCGGCTGCACGCACCATGCGGCTTTACCTCGCTCTGAGTTACAGTTTTCTGAAAAGTTCATATGGATCACAGAATCTTTATCAGTTAAGTTATCTTTTAGACTTTTAATTGTTTTATGTTAAGGGACTATATTTGCTTCATGCTTTAAAAAATATCAACGTTTACATCAAGTTTCATCATAATGTTTATTCGAATACGGTTTGATGTTATTTTGATATATTTCCGAACTCTGTACTTCTTTTTGGTTTTCGTATCAAAAATATCCTCTATAATACATTTCCATGAAGAATGTACTTTGATCAACACAGAATTATCGAACTCATAGTAATATTATATTGATCGTCTTTTGCAGTTAAGGCATTCTTTTTCACTCATTTATTAATTGAGATCTTGTAGGTGTAATGTACTACTATTAGACATAGATACATAATCAAAACAAATAACTAAACATCTAAGTCAATATAGATAACCAGCCTCACAAAGATGGTTAAAAAATATTTTGCACCTTATACGAGGGTGGATCCAAAAGTTCTAAGCCCGACCAAGGAAATGAGAGAAAAGTGGGTCTAAGTTTATTTTTAATTTTCGACATAGTCTCCATCTAGCTCAACACACTTTTTCCACCTGACCACTTCTTTATCCCCTCGAAAAAAAAAAGGTTCCGGAAAGTTCGGCGAAATAGTGGCTTACTGCGACTATCACCTCATCTTTGGTCGAAAATTTCGAGTCACCCAAGTGTTTTTTTTTAAATTTGGAAATAAATTATAATTCGAGGGGGCTAAATCCGACAAATAAGGTGGGTGGGGCAGCAATCATGGATTACAGACATTGTTTCAACCGAAGTGTGAACACGTGCATTGTCGATGAAACAAAACTTTCTTACGCAACCTTCCCGGCATTTTTTCTTTTATTTCTTCCCGGAGTCCTCGTAAAAGGTTACAATAATAACTAGAATTTATAGTTTGACCTTTCGGTAAATAATCTACAAAAATAATGCCCTTCGCATCCCAAAAAACAGAAGCCATGACTTTTTTAGTCGACAAAACGACCTTAGCCTTTTTCGGTGTAGGAGAGTCTGATCTTTTCCACTGTTTGGGTTGTTGCTTTGACTCAGGAGTAGACAAAAAGTCCTTGGGATCAGTCTCAAAAAGTTCCAAACAGTCTCGCGAAATTGTGTATCGAACTCGTTTTTGATCAGCTGAAAGCAACCTCGGGACCCAGCGAGCAGAAACCTTATGTAACCCGAACTCTTCCGTTATTATGTGTTGCACCCAGCCATAACTAATGTTTGTTATCTCAGCTATCTTACCAATGGTCAAACGTCGGTCACCCAGTACGAGATCACAAATTTTATCGATGTTTTCTTTCGTGGTAAAAGACGTAGGCCTTCCACTCCTAGGATCATCTTTAATGCTCTCACCACCGAGCTTAAACTCAGCTACCCACTTCTCGACACTGGAATACGATGGAGCAGACTCCCCCAAAGTGCTCACCATATCTTGATGGATGTTTTTGGTGATAGGCCTTTTTTATTGAGGTACTTAATGACTGCACGGTGTTCAATTTTCTCTATTATTGAAAATTGCGTCAGATGGCTTCAAACAAATAATCGCAGAAAAAATATATTGTGCAGTATCGGAATGAAACTGCGCACAATAAATCAATATGACACATACTAACAAATGACGGTAGATTTAAAAAGATGTCATAGCTCCATGTAGGTTAGGCCACGAACTGTTGGATCCACCCTCGTAGTACTACAAAGATACTACAATAACTACAAAGATAAGGGAAGGTGGGGTAATTACGAACATCTAAAGGGAAATTATAATAAAACATAAAACTACAAAGTAAGAAAAGATATATTTTATTGATAAATGTCAACTTAAACTAATCATTCATAAACTCTCATAATTAACTTTGATAATTTTTTAGTACAAAATCAAAATTTAAAGGAAAAACAAAAAGTCTGGCGTCCGGGTTTACCCGAAGCATGTCGGGTAATTGCGGACGGCTTATGGGGTAATCACAAACATAGCCTAATTGGTACAGAAATCACACAAAAATCCTCTAGATGTACTTTCACCACTGGTACAGTTTTCGTGGGCCCAGCGTTACATTTATAGCATATTATCCAGTCTTCGATTATTGGGGTTTTATATTTTTCATTACAAATCTAACAATAATATTCTTTTTCGTCCTCCGGTTGATTGATTGGTGGATTTCTTTTTCTTATGTGAGACATAGTCATCTTCGAGATCCTTTAAATTCTTTACACCTTTCTTTCTTTTGTTGGTCCGATCAGTCTTATTTTCTCCTATTTCCTCTTTTCTTTTTTTCTTGTTGTACGTTAAGATTTCGGGCAGCTTTCTTTGTTTTATTGTTTTTTTCAGTCTTTACGATTTCTTTTTGTTCTGATTTCTTCTTCCTTTTTTCCTCTTTTTTTTTCTAAAGCATCTATTATTCTTATCATTATGATCGAATGTTTCTTTCTGGACTTTCGCATATTCTTTGGTTGCTGTAGCTGTGGAATACTGACGATATTTTGAAGTGGAGTTGATGTATTAAATACTGGTGAAGCTGAAGGGGTTACTGATTTGCGCAAAACAATCTGCGCTTCGGGTGTTACCACCCTTTGAAAAGATGGTGACGATGCTAGCTGATCATCAGAGGCCACTATTTCATGCATGTAAGGCTCCGTTGGTGCTATCTGAGTTTCAAGTGTCACTGATTCTAGTATAGATGGTGACAGTTCCATGTGAGCATCAGGTGTCGTCGCTCTTTGTAAGGGGACCGTAGGAGCTTCCTGTGAATCAGTTGTCACTGCGCTCTGCGTAAATGATGATAATGTAATTTGAGCATCAGGTGTCATTGAATTTTAGATTGATGGAGACGGCGCTATTTGGGCATTAGATGTTACTGCCTCTTGCACATTTGATGTCGATGCTATCTGAATGTTAGGGGATCTCAAGTCGGTAAACATTTCGTCAAATTTAGAAGTGTCTAATGGCCAAATACCTGTTGCTTTAAAGCCATTTGCAGCTTTCTCTATATTTCTGATACGATTAAAAGCTTTAGTAAAATTTCCACAACTTTAAACTTTGTAATTCGACGTCCATTTGCAGCCATGTACAAGTCGCATTCTTTGTTATACGCAGTTTTGAGAGGTCCAAAATATGTTAAATCCAGAGGCTGTATACGATGCGATGTATATGATGGAAGGGATAACAGCACTATTCCATTTTGGCGACAAAGCAGATAGCAAGCAAGACTGACATGGCTATCGTGATTGTCTAACTCGAGTAGAATAGGTTCTTTAACAGTTGGTTTTACAAATGAGATAAAATGATGTAACCAATCTATGAATAGGTTTTCATTCATCCAACCCGAATCACTAGCTGTCGCTACCATGTCAGCGTTGCCTCCACGCAGTAGTAGAGCATTCATACGCTTTATTTTGAAAATAAACAACGGCGGAACGTACTTCCCTGAAGCACTGAATGCGCAAACGACAGTTGTTGTGATTCCTCTTTCACCACTTGTGGCCATGCCGACTTGTTTTTGCCCTTTTGCAGCTAATATTTTCGATTTTCTTTGTACATTTGAAATACCAGTTTCGTCCATATTATAAATGCGATTAGCATTAAAGTGATGTTTTTTTTTTGAAACGCTTCGAGGTTATCAAAGAATATATTCACTTCGTTTTTATTAAATGCTGTTATTCTATTGATAGAAGTGGCTTCAGGTTTCCGCAAAGAAATATTTGGATGTCTTTTTATAAAACCATAATACCAATCTTTACCCGCCATTGTCGCCTGCTCCCGTCAGCCCTTCAGCATGAGACCAGGTTGGACGGGAGACAGGGAACAATTCGTAATAAAAATACGGTGATATGATAAAATGAAACAGAATTAAGATCTACAAAAATATAAAAATAAACATGAGATTACAGACTCTTAATCGTTACAATTCACCGTTAATATGCATATATATATATATAATTACTAAATGACAGATTTCTGACGTGGTGGTGGTTCTTAATTATTAA
>NJDD01007791.1:24057-36122 GCA_002245505.1 Calephelis nemesis | reverse complement strand
GGAGTTGTTATATAGCCCTGATGATGCTTGCATAGCGAAACCGGTTGGCTAAATTATAAAAATAAAAAATAATAAAATATATTGTGGAAAATACAAGTGTTTCTAAGTAAATTACATCAAGATAAGGGAGTTGTTATATAGCCCTGATGATGCTTGCATAGCGAAACCGGTTGGCTAAATTATAAAAATAAAAAATAATAAAATATATTGTGGAAAGTACAAGTGTTTCTAAATAAATTACATCAAGAATGGAATTCCACCAAGCTCCGACGATAAGAAGTATAGAATCTATTTTCCTATCAGCTGGTCCAAACAGGTGGACTGCGTGATATTTAATAATTGGAGACCATCACTCTGTTGCTTGTTAGATTAAGGCATAACTAAAATAACAGGTACCAGTTCTTGAGTACCTATTATGATTAAATTCTCTTCATCGTCGGCTTTTGGTGGAACTCTATACCATAAACACTATTCAATTAACACTTACTTTTACCATCATAAACTTTATGTTACGCTTAACCGGTTACCGGCTTTATTTTTTACAGCATCGTGAGTGCTTCATAGCTAACTAGCGGCTCGCCACGGCTTCGCACGGTTATGAAATATACATATGCTCCAATCACTTTGTCTATTTAAAGAAACCGCATCAAAATCCGTTGCGTAGTTTTAAGATAAGCATACAAAGGAACATAGGGACAGAGGAAGCGACTTTGTTTTACTCTATGTAGTGAACTGAACCTACTTCAGTATTTGGTTGTCAATTAAGTCAGTATATAATTTAAAATTCAGTAATTATAGCAATTAAACTAGAGGCTCCTGTTTGATTGCCAGTATTGTTTTTATCATCATTAGTTCAGCTATTTTTCTACCTCTACTGAACGGTAGGTCACTAATCTGCCCTTTCCATCTATCAAGTTTCGCCAGGTCTGTGATGACCCTGTGATGGTTCCAGGCTCATGGAATAATTTAAACAAGATACATTCATTTTAAGCAAACTACTATTTTATTACGAGGCCCGGATCCGTTTCTTTGAAATTGAACATAATAATGATAATAAATACCCCTGGACAACTCACACAAATTGAATCTAACCCCAAAGTAAGCAAATTATATGCTTGTGTTATGGGTGTTAGTCAACGATACTAATACGTAGAAATACTTAAATAGATACCAGAATAAATTTAATAAACACCCAGACCCGGAAATGCAGATATCTAAATGTTCATCACACAAATGCCTGCCTCCGTCGGGAATAGAACCCGAGCCGCGCGGTGAGTCGATGTAGTTAGGCGTATACGCTAGCCACTCGACCAACGAGGCGGTCAATAATTAGGTAGGGTTTTGTCTTAAGTCGCCTGCATTAACGGTAAATTTTGTTCACTAAATTATTTTTTAAGTTTTTACTATCTTCTTTCAACGATAGTAATAGAAAGAGACAAAACAGGTCTAGTAATAGCATGTTAGTTTGTCAAGAGTCACCGAAACCGGCGTGTTTGTATGTAAAGGGTAACGAATATGGAGGAAGCAAGGCTGGTCTGCCAGGACCGTGAGGTTTGGCACTTGATTCCCTCTGCCTACCTCGTGAAGGAATGATATGTACGTATGTAAGCTAGTTTGTACATGACATTTGTATAGAATTTTATTTAACTTCACGGAATACGTTGAATGGAAACTTCATGTTGACAAGTGCGGACTAATCTAAAACGTAAGATAATTGAATCTCTTTTCTTTTTGTTTCATTGAAAAAAGATAGCATACACCATAAATAACTTTAGCACGTCCACAGTGCGATTACCACCCATATCTATTATTTCGTGAAGGTGTGTCGGTCACCGTCGTGTTCCGATTTAGATTTTGGGTTAGCTGGAAACCTATGTAAGAGGCTTGATGTATCATAACCAAATTAAATTTATTCTAGTATCTTAAATAGATACCAGACTAAATTTAATAAACCAGACATGATACGCAAGACATGAAAACGCAGATATCTAAATGTTCTTCACACAAATGCCTGCCCGCGTCAGGAATCTAACCTGAGCATCGCGGTTGGTTAATGTAGTTAGGCATGTATGCTAGCCACTCGTCCAACGAGGCGGTCATGATATACCATCATGGCCTTCGTGTCTATAAACACAAAGGTGTCTTTCTTACCATTAGAATATTCATCTATTTATATAACTTCCAATCTAAAAAATCTGTGACTAACCTGTCTTTTTAGCAAACTTCAAAAATGGAGGGAGTTATATTCGACTCCTTTATTTTGTTGATGAATGTTAATCGGTTTCTCCATCATTTCTAAGTCGATGTTTTTTTTAATTCGCAAGAACGTATTTCAGAGGTGGTCCTATTACGGGTGGTAATAGGACCACCTCTGAAATACGTTCTTCTCTGGACATGATGATGAAATCTTTGTGTAATCTAGAAAAATTACTTAATTTTGTCAATTTCGACTAGATTGTTCTTGAAATCTAAGTTTTTGGCAGTTTTACTGGATATAATTCTTCTTAGATTCTTAAAAACTGTATTATGCTCTACTTTTAATACGTTGGGGTTACACTTTAATTTGCACTGTTTTATTGGTTAGTATTGGTAGTCAAACAAGCATACGAATTTGGCGATATTTTAAAATCATCGCCTCTGTGGTGGCGTTCTAGTGCTGGACTAAAATTCACGAGGACCGAGTTTGATCGTCGAGTCTGGTCAAAAAAAGTGTATTTATGAATTTTCTATTCTGGGTCTTAGTGTCTTTGTCTAGATGTGGGTGCCCTGATCGTACTCTCTCTACCTACCTCTTCGAAGATACGTGCGTGAAGCTACATAAAGTCATTTTGAAATAAACTTACTTTCTTACTTATTCACGTCAATTGCCTAACGGGATAGGCAGATATTATCGAGTGCTAAATTTAACGATCCTTGCATACCTTCTGTTTGAAGAGTCTAGCTTCCTCCACATTCATTACTCTTTTCATATAAACACGCCGGTTCCGGAGGTTCTTGAAACCACGTGCGATTTGATAGTGGAATGTGAACCTTGGTCTCCCCCGGTACCTCCATCTATCTACATTCGCACTGTATATCTGCTTTGCCAATATTTCATCTGTTATTCTTTCCACATGACCCAACCAGCGGATTATGACCTTTCTCGTTTTAACACAACACTTTCCTTTTAATCTCACTCTTTCTCGGATCTCACTTTAACGAATGCGTTCAGCAATGCTACACCACAGATTTTTCGTAGCGGTCTCATTCCGACCACATTTATTCTGCTTTCATGCTTTTTCTGACACACCCAACTCTTGCTCCCATAAAGTAACGTTAGGATGAGGTCGGAATTATGCAAAGCGAGTCTGGTACCGTTATTCAAAACCTCGCTTTAAAATATAGTAGGTACTCGGCGCTCCATTTAGACTATAAGGGACTTGGCGTGAAGATATGTATGTATGCATATAGACTATTCCCTGCATACACTCTTCTTTCTACATCCAGTGTACCTTTCATCTCTGCTAAAACCAGTACCAAGATATGCAATTTCATGCACTTGCTCCAACACGTACCTAACCCTAAAAATGAATATTTAAATACGTATTATAATAACTTTTCATAGCTGTCATACTAAACATTCGCACATATAATTATCATTTAAAATAAAGTAAGTAGCACCTAATTTGCATATACTAAAACATAAATATATAATTTTTATATATATTCATTTATTACAAGAAAAGTTTGTTTGTGCTATTAGTCTTCGTAGTAATTGTTGAGTTTTTGAAACAAATAAATAACTCACGACAAATTACATATATTGTTATAACTCCAAAGAAAATCAAATACTTACCTATTATAGTATTTCTCTAACATAAGATAATTAAAATAAGTACCTTCATGCCTATATTATGTCGAAGAGACAGGTAGAAGCCCAACCAGGGCATCCACGACCAGCCGAAGTCATTTAGACCCATAGCAAATGGAATGTTAGATACTCGTTCAGAAAGCCAGCTCCGCATGAATCAGTCATATGTTGAGGAGTTCTTCTCTAATACTTCTGACATCACCTTAAACACAGGTTATTTATTACTTATTTAATTACAAATTTACTATCGGGCAACAAAAAAAATATAGTTTTAATTTTCTAAAAAAAGTAGGTAATCGCAATCTTAAAAAAAAGTAATATCGCCTCTGTGGTCTAGCGGTTCCGTTGTTGGACTTGACTGCATGAGGTCCCGGTATCGAATCCCGGGTCGGGCAACAAAAAGAAAATTGGGCTTTTCCAATTTTCTAATGAAAAAAATGTTTCTCGGGATAGGATATGTGCCCGGTTGGCGATAGACTTGCCACTTATCACATCTTGCGACTTAGTATCTTCGGCTAGTCGTGGGTGCCCTGGTTGTGCCTCTGCCCACTTCTTCGGGGATATGGGCGTGAAGATACTTTAAAAAAAGTAACGTTGCCCGGGAATGGATATTGGTTGGCGATAGGTTGGCCGCCTATCTATTACATTATGGGAATTAATGTCTTCGGCAAGCCGTGGATGCCCGGGTTGTGTTTCTGCCTACCTATTACTATGGGGATATGGTTGTGAAGATACTTTTTTAATTATATTATCATACTAGCAATTTCTCGTAGCTTCGCCTGCGTAACTTGGCTTCTACTATACCGATTTGGATGAAACAAAGCCTATGTCACTCGTGGATAATGTAGCTTTCGAATGGTAAAAGAATTTTTAAAATCGGTCCAGTAGTTTTTGAGCCTATTCATTACAACCAAACAAACAAACAAACAAACAAAGTTTTCCTCTTTATAATATTAGTATTTATCATACTAGCAGTTTCACGCAGCTTCGCCTGCGTAACTTGGCTTCTACTATACCGATTTGGATGAAACAAAGCCTATGTCACTCGTGGATAATGTAGCTTTCGAATGGTGAAAGAGCTTTTAAAATCGGTCCAGTAGTTTTTGGGCCTATTCATTACAACCAAACAGACAAACAAAGTTTTCCTCTTTATAATATTATAGTATGATTTAGAAATTCCTATTTTACTTCTAAATACATACCTAATTAATCGCAGTAAAACAGCAAAAATCTTCCGTGTCAAAATAATGACTCTTTTAACAAAAGAGTCATCAAAGTCGGTCCGTTATTGGTTGCGTAATCGTCGAACAAACAATAAACAAAAGAAACATACAGCCGAATTGCTAACCTCCTCTTTTTTGCAGTTGGTTAACAAATAGTGTCCTTCATTTTAAGGTTGTCTGGCAAAGATATGATCGCTCCGAAGCTATAAAACCGCCTTTGTGTATTTGGAGTTAACATTATTTTTAAGGTTAAATATTGTATTTTTGTGCATATGAAAGTGTTTTCTTTCTTCTATACATTCCAAAAAAAATTCCTTTAAGTCAAGTCAGTCAATAAGGTTCTTGCGATGAGTCTATACAGATGAGTGATTTTTTAAGGAAATGTCGAATATCGTATTTTTGGTGCGTATGCAAGTGTTTTCTTTGTTTTATACTTTCAGAAAATAATTACATCTCATACGTCATACATAAGGTTTTTGTAACAAGTCTATATATATGTATAGGTGGGTGTTTTTTTTATATAAATGTCAAATATATTTTATTTTTTTTATGTTATAGGAAGGCAAACAAGCAGACGGATTTCCTGATGGTAAGAAATTCACGCCGCCTAGAGACACCAAACATGGTAATGGTGCGTTGCCAACCTGAGGTCAGGATGTTAGGCCTCAAGCAAAAGTAAGTTTACCGGCTACCTTACCCTCTGAACCGGAACACGTCATGACGTTATGGCGGTAGGAATAGGTGAGGCGGTGGTACCAATCCGGGCGAGTCGCTGCGAAACTCTACCACCTAGTCAGATGTCACGGTGTTAGTGACGGTAAGCCTATGCTCGCCTTTTACGAGATGCCTGGCAAGAAAGGCAGATGGTCTATTCTGCAAAGGAGCCCGAACCAACACGGGGATAATATTTTTATAATATTATATTTGGTGCGTATGAAAGTATTTTATTTCTTTCATACATTCAAAAAAATATAATTTCCCGTAAGTCATACATAAGATTCCTGTGATCACAAAAGAAAAGTAGCGTTAACGGTAGCATTACAAGTATGACTTGTCTGTATGTATTGCTACTGTCATAATGTAAATGCTTGCCGTTGACGTGTTCCTTCTCGGAAAGTTAGCTGGTAAACTTACTCTTGCAAGAAGCCTAACACCCCGGCCTCAGGTTGGCAACGCAATATTACAACCATTGGTATCTACAGGCGGTGCAATTTCTTGTCATCAGGGAATCCGTCCTTTTTTCGCCTTCCGGTATTAAAAAATAAAGCTAGAAATAGTGTGTTGCCAATCAGAAGCTGATTCCCACCAAAACAATGCCAACTAAAGCAATGGCCGACAATGGTGATCCTCTTAAAAGGAGACCAGTAGGGCTACTTTTGAACCTCGATTCATGTAGGTAATATTGGAAATTAGAATCGAGTATGTCATTTTAGGTAAGTACTTTTGAAAATAATACTTGCGAGTTAACATTTAGTTAATTATTATTATATACTAGCTGTTCCCGCGAACTTCGTTCCGCCCATTCAGTTTGTATGGAAAAAATTAAAATGTTGTTTTTCCCAGATTCCTCACAATTGAACAGAATAAAAAGTATCCTATGCCCTTCTCCCGGTTCTAAGCTCCGCACCAATTCGCAGCCTAATCAGTTCAGCCGTTCTTGAGTTATAAATAGTGTAACTAACACCACTTTCTTTTATATATATAGATAATTTAGTTAATGCTTAGTTATTAGTAAGCAATAAATTATTTTATCGGTTTCGTTGAATTTCTAATTTTTTTGTTGACCGATAATAAAATTCAACGAATCCGATGTTATTTATATTAATAATCCGATAGATAGTACTGTGTTCAAAAATACTTAAAATGACACATACGATTGCAATTTCAAATCCGCATGATATCAAGATTAAAGAGTTACCCTACTGTTTGAATGTTACATAATATACCTTACACACCTGTAACTAGTGACATAATAAACTTCTTGCCCCTTACGAGTTTCCTGACAGGTGGGCAGGTGGTCTGTCTCTCTGTACGTTCGTATTATAAAATCGTGTAATTATGTACATGTTGTTGTCTAAACATCTCTGGGCAAATAGCACGAATTGGTATAAGCAATATTTAAAAGTATTTTATATAGCCTCGTTGGTCGAGTGGCTAGCGTACACGCCTGGCTACACAAATCAACCGTGAGGCTCGGGTTCGACTCTCCACGGGGACAGACATTTGTGTGATGAATATTTGAATGTCTATATTGGCGGGTTTGGGTGTTTATTAAATTTATTTTATTTATCTTTTTAAGTATTTCTATGTATTAGAATCGTTGACTAACACCCATAACACGAGCATATGATTTGCTTACTTTGGGGTTAGATTCAATTTGTGTAACTTGTCCTGGGATATTTATTTATTTATGTTGTGACTTTGTAGCTGTAGTGAATTTATGATGTAGTTCATTTGCTCGTTTGCCTCCTCTTACAAAAAGTAAAAAAATCTGTAGCGTGTTCATTTATGTTTCCCCGAAGAGGTTGGCAACGCACCATTACCATCTTTAGTGTTTCTAGGCGGCGGGAGTTTCCTACGATCAGGAAATCCGTCTGCTTGTTTGCCTTCCTATATTAAAAAAAAGGCAGAGTTACAACACGGACAAACGTAGTTTGCCAAAAGTTCTTTAGTTACCGAAAGTTCTTAGTGTGGTCTAGCGGTTCGACTTTGTACTTGACTTCATTTGGTCCCAGGTTCGACTCCCGGGTCGGCCAACAAAAAAATGTGATTTTATCAATGCTTTACTAAAAATAACGTTGCCATGTTTAGATATTATGTACCCGGCTGGCGATAAGTTTGTCACGTATCACAATGTGATACTAGAGTCTTCAACTAAGCATGGAGACCTGGCTATGCCTACCACAGGGGCATAAAGATACTTTACTTTAACCCCGCAGCGTCATGGCTAGCAAACTTATAACCAATCGGACTCGAATCTAATCCCAACCAAAGTTGTTTATAAGAAATTTGAAATAAGTTTTGAGTTGCCTAACACGGGAATCGAACTCAATCAACTCAACTAAATATTTGGATTGCTGGTTATGTATTTGACTATTGTAGTCAGACAGGTGGTAGTGTCCATCAAAGGATTATCGTTTCATAATTTGGTGGTTTTTTTTATGAGAGGTCAGCGAAGAAGCACACGGCTCTCCTAATGGTAAGAGATCCGTGGCCTATAGACACCATAAATGTTATGGTGCGTCGCTGTCCTTTGGCTAGAATGTTAGGACTATTGTGCAAATCTACCTACCCTACCCTCCGAGCTGGTTCCTGATAGTCATTATGGCGACAGGAATAGGTAAGGCGGTGGATCCCTACCCATGCTAGTTGTTGCACACAACTCTACCACCATTGATATCGTCGGTACTGGTAAATTATGCCTGTGCTTGCTTCTTACGAGTTGCCTGGCAGAGAGATAGATGGCTTATTTTACTCATACACTCATACGTTACCCCGTGTGGGTCCGGATCTGCTATGTAGAATAGACCATCTACCTTCCTGCCAGGTAGCTCGTAAGAGGCGAGCAAAGGCTCAATGGGTCTTTACCAACAAGACTAATGGAGGTAGAGTGCCGTGCTGCAGCTCGTCCGAGTAGGGATCCACCGCCTTATTTATTCCAGCCACCGTAATGACAGTGTCATGTTCCGGTCCGGAGGGTAGGTAGACTTGCACGATTGGTCTAACACCTCGGCCACAAGGTAGCGACGCACGTACATCTATAGTGCCTTTAGGCGACGGTTATTTCTTTACCACTGGGAGAACCGTGTACTTGTTCGGTGTCTTATCACATAAAAAAAAAGAAATCGAGAATCAAACATTATATTTGTATGCTTCAATACAGTTTCTGAAACGAGAGCTTTTTACATCCGCATTTAACCAACTGCAAATGTAGAGCTGTCATAAGGAAATCTTATCTTCGGAAAACTAGAGTAAGTATGTTTTAATCTAAAATCTTTTTAAGGAGAAATGTCGTTATCGTTGTTTATTTTTAACCTGCGACGGAAAAAGTTTTTTCTGGAAGTTTGACGTGTCTGTGTATTTGTTCAAAAGCTGACTTCCTTTGCCATTTCAAAGGACTGTTCTTAGCTACAATTCATGGGGATTAATGAGAGTGTCTTAGTTTAATGTTAAATTATTTATTTAATAATCTCTACATCTATTTATATCTACACAAAATAATTATAGGTGACTTAAAATAGGCAGAACACATTTTGAATTTTCTTTTTATTACAAAAATGGTCGTTTTAAAAAATTCTTTTCAGCATGTATCGCTGAAAGTCTGTATTGCAGGGTTACTCTTGAACACAATACTAGCGAATTATTACCATTTAGTTAATAGTAAACAATATTTTTTTTTACCGGATTTGTTAATCTTTTTTTGTAACTAAAAGTAAATAATCCACTAGTACCGTGTTCAAAAGTACCTAAAATGACATAAGTATATTATACGATTCTAATTTCCAATTGGCATGCTAACGAGATTCAAGAGTAACCCTACAGATCCTGTATGGAGGTAGAAGATACATCCACCAACATGGTCATAGGTCATCCAGTGTAAGGGTGAGGCTAGCAGGTCAAGATTTTGGATTTCCGAGTCTACTACCCAAATTGTTCAACGACATTAAGAAGTTGGTCTTCCTGAAGTTGGTATGGCAAGAGCAACATCTTCCATCTCTGATGCGAAGGGACAAAGTGAAGAAGAAAATAGTAACTATAGTCATAAATAAACCTGTTTAATTATCATTAGTTTAAGGTCGCCTCTGTGGTCGAGCGGTCCTGGTGTTGGACTTGACTGCATGAGGTCTCGGGTTCGAATCCCGGGTCGGCCAACAAAAAGAAAATTGGATTTATCCAATTTTCTAACAAAAAAAAATGTTGGTCGGGATTGGAAACGTGCCCGGTTGGCGATAGGCTTGCCACCTATCACATTATGGGACTTAGTATCTTCAGCTAGTCGTGGGTGCCCTGGTTGTGCCTCTGCCTACCTCTTCGTGGATATGGGCGTGAAGATACTTAGTTTAAGGCCCTGATGATGTTGTGATAGATGAAACCGTTTAGCTAAAATATAAATAAAGGTTTTAAATAAAGTGTATTGTTAAAAAAAAATATGATTTTACCTTAAAAAGTGTGTAGCTTTTGTACTGTTACTATGTACGGAAATAACAGGAAATTAAATGAACCTGTTTTTGGTATCTTTATTCAATGTTGATTTCTTATTATCTGTCCACGTTAGTGTTTTCCTATAAATAAATATAAAAAAGCCATCAATTTTTGAATCGCCATACGATATACATATAATTACATGTCTCAAGATAACAATAACATTTTTCCTAGCAAAAATAACATTGCTTTTATATTATATAATATACGAGTATAGTATTTGTATACATGAAGAAGTTATGTTTGCGGTTAAATACTTATATTTGTTAATTATACTTTTTTGTCTAGTTGAACTTTTTTAATAATTGCGGTTTTAAAAATATCGTTCAAACTAATTGTTATCGTTTAAAGGTCAATAAGACTTACATCATGGTGGCATAAGGGGGCAATTATTTTGTCTGATTTGCAAATTTCTTAAGTTGTTGACTGAGAAAAACAAGACTGACTAACGTTCCAAGTGTTGGACTTAACTTCATGAGGTCCCGGATTCAAATCCCGGGTCGGGAAACAAAAAGAAAATGAGGTATTTCCAATTTTCTAATTTAAAAAAATGTTGCTCGGAATTGCACATGTGCCCGGTTGGTGATAGGCTTGCTACCTATCACATTGTGGGACTTAGTATCTTCGGCTAGTGTGGGTGCCTATGTTATGTCTCTGTCTACCTCTTTGGTGATATGGACTTGAAGTTACTGTAAAAACTTCAATATACTTAACGTGAAACTTTTATGTATGGCTCAGAATTTTATGGTATTTACTCTACAAAACTTCAGCATTGGTTATTTTAAGTAAATTTAAATATTTAATTATATATTGTATAATTAAAACTACAACATTGCATAATTTAACGGGACAAAACTGAAATATTTCGTAATTTCTACCTTCCATCCCTCTTCCGTTATTTTTAGCCCAGTTTGACATGGTATGCAGGCAAAAAAAAATTTGTGGATCTATCTAGGTATTCTATTTCGAAATTTACTGCATAAATTAACTCAGTTTGTAATCGAAGAGCTTCCGCTTTAGTTACTAGCACCGTGACCATGACAGTAGGGTAGAGACGATAGAGTAGAGTGTACTTAAGTAGAGCCTATAAGAACCCGATCGTTTTCATTTGGTCTTGAGGATGAGATAAGCGATAAGCCTAAGTAGACTTAGCAATATTTCGCGAATTAGGGGTGTGTCTTTCTTAATATATCAAATTATAATTATTTGTTTAATAATTCTCAATATTGTTTTACTTAAGTAATACGTAATTTAAAAATTTGTTGAAAACTAAAATAAGAGATACACTATAACATAAGCACAAGCTGAATTAGAAAACTCTTTTTAACGTAGTCGGTTAAAACACGTTACTACGATAAGCCAAAAACGTACTCAACTAACTTGAAGATATAAAACTTATTTCGTAGTATTCGCGAACCTCATTCAGGGTCAAATCATAAACATACGGCATGGTAATGAATTAGGCTATTTCATGCTGGACGATTTTTGACGCAACGGCGCGTGTCGCTATAAGATTATATTAGATCTAAAATGACAAAACTAATGTTATTTATTTTGTAAATAAAATTATTTATTTACTTAATCCTTTAAAGTTACGGTAACATTAAAATTAAACATTTACATGGTTCAGTTAAAACTAATTCGGGCAAAGCATTTTAATTTGCTAAATTAAAATAAGTTTAATGTAGAGTTTAGTCAGAGTTAAGCTTATCACATGTGTTTAAAAATGTAAATTGCTTTGCTTTTCATCGTTATTAAATTACAGTATATTTATATATTTTTTTTTTTTT
>NJDD01007791.1:0-14302 GCA_002245505.1 Calephelis nemesis | reverse complement strand
AGACTAGGTATATACATAATAAATATATTGTTTAAACGAAACATTATCTCTTCTTACTCACAAAAATAGAATAAAATAAAATTAACTTTACTACAGTAAAAAAAAAGTATCTTCACGCCCATATCCCCGAAGAGGTGGGCAGAGGTACAACCCACGACTAGCTGAAGACACTAAGTCCCACAATGTGATAGGTGGCAAGCCTATCGCCAACCGGGCACATATCCTATCTCGAGCAACATTTTTTATTAGAAGATTGGAAAAACCCAATTTTCTTTTTGTTGCCCGACCCGGGATTCGAACCCGGGACCTTATGCAGTTAAGTCCAACAACTGAACCGCTAGACCACAGAGGCGATTACGATAGTTTATTACAAAGACTTTTTAAACTTGCTTATTTGGGACCAACTGATTCAAACATAATCGTGTCAACTAGCACGCATCTAAAAAAAATCTAGGTTTTGCACAACCTCTATTTCAAAATTGAGCCTGAAAGATGTTCATGTTGTCTCCTGTCGGGTATTTTTTATGACATATGAATAAAATTAAAAAAAACAAGCTACGTAGAGAACTTGTTAAGTTGCAAAACGTGAAGTGTCTCTGCACCCGTATCTCCAAAGAGGTAAAGGTACCTACAACCAGGGCACTGTTACTACCCAAGATACCAATTCCCTATATATGTGATAGTAATTAATAGTGTACACGCTTAATGTCTCCGATGACAGAAATATGTGAATCGGACAGTTTGCCGTAATAGACAGTAAACGTAGATAGACTTGTTTTTGAACTTCCTTGTAGTGTATGTCTTTCTCAAATTAACAGAATATTTAAACAAGGGCTTATTGCCTTGCAATAAACCCACCATATTTTAATCTGACATACTCGGTATGTTTACAAGTCAAAAAAATAGACAGACAAGTCTTCATCCGCGCCACTATATAAAGATTTGATACATAATGGAGGTGATTAACAATTGTACAGGGTATCTCCCATATCTTAATCTGACGCGTCTGAGTTACTCTAAAAATTCCCTCTTGGGCTCCCTTATTATGAGAAAAGAAATCTCTACCAGCAAAACTTGTAAGGAAACAGATGTTGTAGATATGTTGATACAATGCGGCTATGTTATCGTTTGTCAGAGATTATTATTATGATTCTAATATTTACAATACTTTTCCTTATGTACTTAGTTACTAACGATACTTAAAAAAATAATAGTTGAAGACTGAAGTTCACTGTATTAAATTGGAGTTCAGCGCCATCTCGTTTGAATTAATGAAACTAGGTGCAACCCTATTGCACTGTTTTTGAAAACCAGTTCGTTGGTTTCAAAGCTTATTAACAATAAACTGTAACCACTTTTCCCAAGATTAATATAAATATACACATACTTTAAAAAATCTCTCAGCGTCGTCAGAAGTTTCAAAACCTGTCTACCACAAATTATTTCCTTACATTAAAATTTTTACAACTACTAAGTAAACATGTTTACCTATATATTAATACGTGATGCCAAAGCTTTGGACCCCTTTTTACGAAAATTGCGCGGACGCAGGATCATAAACTTTGGCACACTTATCTTATCTTAATCTTCTTAATATACCTATATAAATCTCGTGTCACAATGTTTGTCCTCAATGGACTCCTAAACCATTTAACCGATTATAATAAAATTCGCACACCATGTGCAGTTCGATCCAACTTGAGAGATAGGATAGCTTATATCAATTTATGGTAAAAAAATTACCATGCGAGCGAAGCCGGAACGGGCAGCTAGTAGTTTATATGTAGAAGTGGTGAACGCTAATATTTTTCAATAATAATGCTTATAAAGTAATGCGTTTGACATACACAAACAAATATATTGATGATAACGATAAAAGACAACAGATGGAGCACTATCTATTCATAAAGTTTAGTAGTTGGTCTTGAGAAATGAAGATGGCGTTCTTATAAAAAGATATTAAAATTTACTATGGTCGAATTTCTACCAACGGGCGACACTAGTATTTATAATTGGTCGTATTTTGGAATATATAATTTGCAACTTCAAAATTGAAGAACTTGTTTGCAAAAAATTTGCAAAAAAAAATGTTTCCAAAAACGTTGGCAGTAGACAGTGCGTTGGTATGAGGCGAAGAATTAACAGCTTTTAACAGCTAAATCCATGTAGTTTAAAACGGAACCCAACAGAAGCTAATACGCTATGGCGGTAGGAATACTGACTTCTATTCAAATCTATACTTACTCAACTTTTAAAAAAAATCACATTCAAAAGACAAGGACTAGTTCCGATATTAATTAACGCATGCAGTATATAATGTTCTTGATCTGTATTAAAGTGCAATACGAGCATATTGTAGAGTCCAGTTGCAACAACTTTTCTGCATTATATTCCGTGTTCTGGATAAAAAAATCGAATTGTGTTACCCCCCAATTTGACAAAAGCGAAGCCGTGGATAAAAGCTAGTAGATAAATATAATCGTATAATTTATATTATATGTACTAAGTAAATGTTGCCCGTTCCGTTACTTATTTAGGAACTCCTAAATAAGTTAAACTCCTAAAACTCCTAAATAACTCTCTTGGGAACCAGTTTAGATATCGGGATAAAAAGTAGCCTATATAACTCTCCAGACTCGTTACTATCTCCAAAAGAATATATCATTACATCGCCTCGACATGTGAAAGGACAAATAAACAGCAGCATTTATAATATTGAAATGGATTTGATATTTTTTAAATTAATTTACATTTAACTTTTATTAAAAATATATGAATAAAATATTTACCCCTATGAAATAAGGTATGTACATTTAATGATGATAAGATATACCATGAAGCCTAAAAGATATGACAGCTTTTGGTGTCTATAGGCGTTTTCGTAGTTTAAACTTTAACCATAAAGTTTTGTTGTTAGGTAATCTTTTAATTACATAAAAAAATGTAAAGAGCCGAAACGTTTGATCTTGTAATATTTCGGATACAGAATGAGAAAATATCATTTCAGTTGACCAATTTGAACCATTACAATATACAACGTTTGAACCAACTTTGTGCTTTTCATACGGCCGCAAGTTGATAGAAAACTGTAAAAATAAATACGTAAGCAAAGTATAATGTAAGTCTCTTTGCACCAGGTTGCTGCGTGTTTTTCACTGTCATGGCATACAAAAAATAGAATAAGAAATAATCCTGTCTTTTTTCACGATTTACATTGAATTATACTTTTTTTATAATTACGAGTATAATTCAAAATGTAAACTCATTCAGTTTCCTTTTTTTTAAAATTGGATTCATTTATTTTGGACAGGAGAATATCAATTTTTAATGATTTTGGGGCAGGCTAAAACCTAACATACTGCCTCTTATAATCGCAAGAGAAGTGACGGAAATTTCATGGCTTTAAAATCGGCCAGAAACAAATAGATAGATAGATAGAGATGTTTTCTCAACAAAATAAATTGACAAGGAATAACATTTCATTTTGTTACAAATAAAAAACTATAAAACGTCTGATTTTTCGATCCAATATGAAGTGTATGCAATAATATATAGAAAATGAAAGATTAAATAAAAACTAAAAACAGAAGTTCAAATAATGACAGCCGACTCTTCTGTTTATAAAATTAATATTTATTAAATTTGTTTCCACTTAACGAACTATCTCCTAAGTAAAGATAAAATTATAATTATGTGTATTTATTTTGCGAGAATTATTGTTAGGTTATTTTTGTTCACATGAAGTTGGACTAATTAAAACGTAGGACTAAGGTATGTAAATTTATTTAAACTTACAAATTATCATAGAATATACGAGGGCACAGCCTATTTTGTAGTTAAATACAATTTTAAACTACATATTTAGGATTGTAGTTCGTGCATAAAAGTAATTCTAAAACAAAAAGTTAAACCAATGTGACAGTTTTTTAACTCAAATGATTTTCGGTTTTTATTTACAGTTTTGTGCAAAGACAACAACTGTTTACGGCTCTACTCAGACTTCAGAGACGTCATTTTATATTTTATTGAGTCATTAGATTGACATATTGGCAGTTAACTTTAAAGCTAATGTTTAATCGAAAACTGTTACGTGAATGTGGAGATAGATATATTTTATTAAAGGCAAAGTGTAGGTAATATTTGGTTAAGTGTGCGGGTGAAAATATAGAGTACAGATAATAATTTGTCGTAGGATAGAATAACCTCGCGAAATTAAAAATAAATTGTGGTGAAACGCGTCCATCCCGCGTACGTTCTACATTCGAAATAATAATTGTATTAAGGAAACATGAGCGGCGCGCATGTGTTTGTTTGTTTGTTTACCAGCCGGTGACGTCATATGTTTATTCTCGCGGGGCGACTGGGGTATGTGAGCAGCGAGTCGATTTCTCAGAATATTTTATATTGTTACTTTTTGCTAAAATGTTTTTCCTGAAGTTTTTGTGTTTACATTTTCTTTTGAACTTAGTGAAATAATGACTGACCGAATTTAGTGCGGTAACATAAACATGGTAATCACCATACTTGCAACATTGTGCCATATTTCACTAATCATGTTTAGGGGATATTCCTCATAAATTTGCCAATTCGAGAATGCATTTTGGGATCTTCAAAAAACAAAAGTGTGGTTAACGTTTGAGGCCTCAGTATGTTAGTGCGCTCGATTATACTTCTTAATGATGATCTTATTACTTGCTATTTAAAAGTTTTGGATCAGTGTTAGTAGCGATAATATAAACGACTGTTTCAGATTATATTTTTATTTTTCACAAAACTGTTGTGTTTGTTACACATTAGAAAAATGTTTACATATTTTTTACGATACGTGGATTAATATTATTATGATTTATTTATCACATATCAAAATTATTGTAAATATTTTAATGCCTTTGCATATTCGGGTTTTGCCACATACTTCATAGAAATTCTAGTGAAAAGTTTTCTCCTGCTCTGAATATTGGAAAACTAAGAATATGTCTTAAATTAATATTGTTAGAATATTTGTTTCTTCTTTTGTTCCGACACACCAAGCTTAACCACTGCAATAGATGATTGCGAAGTCTTCTTCTTCTCGTCTGTAATGTAAAATAAAACATTAAAACATGGGCTAATATTAAACATGGGTTCACCTCTTTCAATGATTTAATATGTTTTTTAGCAGTGGTCATCTAATATTAGAAAATAAAGCTCAAATTTAAACTAAAATTTATCAGCAGTAGGTAATAAACTCCGAATCCATCCTATTTTGTTACTTAATTATATTCGTATAATTTCATTCTAAAATTACTACATACTTGGATAACTTATTTACGGATAATTAACTGTAGAATAAAAATAAACAAATTTTGATACAAATAGTAAGTAGGTCATTGGTGAATTTGTAAGACTCTATCTAACGCTTTATATTTAATATGCCTAATCTAATTGATAGCAGTTTTAGGCAAAAAAATAATGAACTGAGAGTATATATTTTTTCTATTCATTTATTGTCTACCGAGTAACTTAATAAAGACTATCTATGTTCAGTTCCTTGCCTCACCTCTTTATTTTGAATTTGTTAATTATTGTTACTTTTTGAAAGAGATACTATTCTCATTTTAAGTAATGAATTCGTATGTAATGGTTATTTTTTATCATAATTAAGATATTTTGAAAATAAATACAATAAAAATAAATACATAAAAATCAAAAATTGACATATTTATTGGTACAATAGGTATAGTATTTCCTTGCAAACATTAAATTCTTTATTTAGAGGAATTATCGTGCATCAATCTTATCAAACATAAGTTTAGTAATTTCTAATGTGACTAAAGCTTAACTACTTTTGAGCAAGATTTCAAGCTAGTATAAGTTTGTTTTAATAATTTATTTTAAATTGTTAAATATTCTAACATTGACCATGGTTGGTATTTGATAACGTATATTTTTTCCTAAACCAATATCCATAATCTGTATAGATAAATTATCATACTTAATTAGTTTTCATCATCATTTAAGCGCTATCTTATAACAATGTTTTAATACACTCTAGAATCTACAAACAGGTAAACTACTTCCAAACAAATAGTTATTCTTTGCTTATCATATAAAAGATACAGCCAGTAATCTCACGAAATTATGTTATCTACGAAAAGTTTTAGGATATGAAAAGTTCTAAAACAGTATAACAGCAATTAGTTAATTCTTGACAAATAATTTTGCAAACTGTAAAAATGGAATTAAGATTGGCGATAGGACATAAATGCCCAAGTCGCCCCTTGTTTACACACGCACACAGTGCTATTCACGCACACAAGGCCGCGCCCGTCGTGCCGCTTATTTAGGTATATTGTTGTTTATTTTATTCGGTGCTATGCTCTACCACGGGGCGAGCCTTTCGACTCAGTTTTAACGCGCACGTTTTATGAAACGACAACTATGCCTCGATGTTCGCTTACTGCCGATAATTATTCATATCGGAACCGCTTCTAGCGACCAAAATAGCGCACGGTAAACAAATTCGCGATTTTTATTGGCGGCTCTCAACAATAAATTATTTTTTTCGTACGTCTCACTCGTTTGTCGTTTGCCGGTGTCTCCGCGAATCTTAATAGTAGTTAATCATAGTTTATTTTTACCGCGCAACGTGTGTGTAATTGTGTTGGGGCCTCGTGTTTTTAATTTTGCTCTTAAATTTTATATTACGTGCGAATATTTGAACGACGTGAAAAAATCATTGCAAAAGCGTTTGGACGTTTATTTCGATTTGTCATTTCATTTAGGAATTTTCTCGGATTTTATTTGCGTGAAAGTATTCGCGAGGACAAAAAGTTCGAAATTCAAAATTCGATTTTTGGCGGGAACGTTAGCAGGAGGTGCTAACCAAGGAGTTTAGAGCGGACCGAAAGTTTTGAAAAGTTTAAGCACACATCAGATGCGAGTGTTTTTTCAACGCGTTTTCGAGGCTAAGCGCTAGTTGTTTGAACAAGTGTGTTTTCTAATGGATTTATTTTGAGGTGAGTTTAAATTTACTTGTGTTGGTGTTTGTATTGTTTGCTCTTAGTGTTTAGTGTGCGTGTTCGCGCCGGTGGCGGGAAACCAAATACCTAGCCGGTTCTTTTGTGGTGTGCGTGTACAAACAATATGTCCATGTGTGTAATACCGACTTATTGTCACTTTATGTAAGAGGGGATCGAAGGAGGGAGCTAGTTGTCATGTATTTAGGCGAAGACATTGATGAGTTGACTTTTTAATTTATATGATTCTCGATATTGGAAAACCGTGGTTCATCAATCACTATGTACACATGAGTATTTACTTAGACGTCACAAAATGAATTATGTAAAGAAAATACATTTTTGTAAGTCACCAATTAGCAGGTACATGATAATATTACACGTTTTTTATTGGCCTTATTTGAACAAATTACAGGAAAATAATTGACTAGTGCTATCTAGTCATAGCTGCTTTAAACTAAAAAGAAATACCTTCCTAAACAAAGCCCTTTTGAAAATGAAGAAAAAATTGTGCTAAAAATGTTGTAATACGCTTTTAATGCTGCCAACTTTTAATAAAACTACTCTATTAAAAGTTGGCAGCATCACCAAAAATCTTAGCCTGTACTGGGAAAAAATAAAATAAAAAAAAAGTAGCCAAGTGCGAGTGGGTCTCGCCCATTATGGGTTTTTTAAATCATAATATTATTATGTAACAATTTCTATTTCTAAAATTAAAATTATAAAGGACCTACCGAAATGAAGTGTAGCAAGTAGGTAGGTAATAGGTATAGGTATGACTACATTTTATTAAAACAACACTAAAATATCATTTTTCATAAGCAAAAATATTTTGTGTTTAATTTTAGTTGCGTAAATTGATTGTGGTTTATTTATGTACTTACCTAGGTAGTAGGTAGGTAGGTATTTGAGGCTTTTGAAAACTTGCTAGGCAAAAAATGCTAACTAAATCTCGGTCTCAATGACCTAGTACTTAATACATATTTAATATCCTTTAATAGGTACCTACCTACTTCTTGCAGCCGACATATTTTTTTTAGATTTTCACTCTCTAATTTTATTAGATGTTACACACATTTCACTACCTACTTTTTAAGACTATATGTAGGTAAATAACGATAACACAAATAGGTGTATTCTAAAAACCTAGATATCATTTTATACATATAGAGAAAAACCCTGCGCGTTTTTAACCGAAAAAACGAGGAGGTTCTTAATTCGGCCGGTATATTTTTTTTAGGTAGGTAGGAAGGTATATGTTAGGTTATATTTTTTTTACATAGGTATGTAGACCGATTTCGCTGGGGTTTCTAAACCGATTTAAGTAGGAAATTCTTTTCTTGTTTGATGCGGAATAGTTTTGAATTGGTCCCATAAAAAAATGATCCAGGTAAGTAGGCCCGTTAATTTTTATTTTAAGAGTATTTTTTATTATTTATTATTTTTAATATTAATTATGTTACTACCTATTATAATTTATATTAGCCATTTACTAATAGGTTTGAAGTCGGTGCCAAGCCTTAAACTAATGATTATATTAAAAGTACCTAAGTATTAAATTGGCTTGGCACCGACTTCAATTCGATTAGTAAGTAAATGACACAAACGATAAATACCTAATAAGTCGTATATTATAAATAAATAATAATAATAATAATAAACATTCCTGGACAAGTTAAACAAATTGAATCTGACGCTAAAGTAAGAAAAAGTATATGCTTCTTATGGGTGTTAGTCAACGATACTAATACATAGAAATACTTAAATAGATACCAGAATAAATTTAATAAACACCCAGACACGGAAATGCAGATATTTAAATGTTTATCACACAAATGCCTGTCCCCGTCGGGAATCGAATCCGAGCCTTGCGGTTGGTCAGTGTAGTTAGGCGTGTACGCTAGCCACTCGACCAACGAGGCAGTAAATAAATGTAATTAATATTAAATCTTTATTATTTTTTACTTTTTAGTTTTGAAGTCGGTTTTTTAACGTAGTTATTTTTATGAGTATGATTTCTTTTAGTTTTATTTTCATAAGTGTGGAACCCACTCTTTTTTCTCAGAGTAGGTAGGTACATTTGACATGCGGTTTCAATTTTGGCAATTTACTTACATGGAAACAGTCTTTTAAGTTTACATAAATAAAAATAATTTTGTATTTTTTTATAAGTAATTCTTATATTTATTCTTAGTATAAATATATATTTATTTTTAATTTGTCAAAACTGACGGTAAACATGGAAGTATTGTAATACATACCTGCAATAGGTAGCTATATATACTGGCTATAAATACCTACCCACCTACTAGAATATGGAAGTGAAACCTTGCAAGTTGGATTTGGTCTACTTCCCAGTTACCGATTGAGCTGAAAGATTTCATGCATGTGGAAATCGGATGACAATATTAAATTATTATGACATGGAGCTGATCTGACGATGGATCTGGACAGTGGTCATAGGAATTCCTAAAATTCCCACAAACTTGCTGTCATTTTAAGCTTGTTTTATAAGTCTACTTGGAATAACCCATACAAATTAAATCTTGTCTTAAAAATAAAAACATACTTTTAAAAAAAATCATTTAGTACTTTTAAAAACTTAAAAGCTATCAGTAGCTGTCTATTATTATACTACTGGAGGTTGCACTATTAACAAAGACTTGATGTAATTTCTAAATACTGCTAACTCTCTCTAATAACTGACCTGTCTTTCTGAGAGTTTTGTGATGTCAATTAAAAATTAAAAAAAAATCAAATCGAAAGAGATGTCAATACATTAGAGGGAGACAATAGCATTTGTTAATGGTATGAGCTTTGTTAGGAATATTATACTCCTAGTAATAATATAACTTCTAGAAGTATTATGGCTTCTTGAGAAGTAGATTTTATTCAGGGATCTACATCAGTCCTGTCAAACTTAGCCTAGATGCTTCTTAACATGTCGTTTTTTTTTAATTAGAGTTGCTATTCAGTCGGTATCCGTCGTGATTGTCCAGACACTTAGTGTGAAAATCTGTCGAAAAATCTGTGGTAATAAAACAGAATTGAATATAATTAATTAAAAACTAATTACTTTAAAAAAAGGGGCGTAACACATTAAGCTTAATACCCCATCCAGAGGACAGCGACACTTGTAATAACATCTTTCATCTATGTTTATAGACAATGGTTGTATCTTCCATTGAGAATATTACAAAGCTTGTTTGTTGTTTTATCTCAAAAAACACCAAAATTAGTATTCCCATATAAATTAAGTACATAAAAGAACTGACGGTAAGATTGTTAAGGGCCTAAACACATAACCGCGTTGCGGCGACGTGCCGCTAAAATACGATTTTACGGAACCAACTAGTTCGGCGTTGCGCCATCACAGACATGTCTATGCCATGGACCATCGTGCGAAACTTATTGCTTTTTTGTTACTAAAATATTTTATTCTGTTTTAAATAAATAAATAGTGACACGCCGATGCTATCGGCATGTCACAGATTCTAGCGGCGCAACGCGACGCCGCAACGAGGTTGTGTGTATCAGCCCTAATAATAATCGTAGAGCGGTTGCAGTATAGACTATAATATGATCATATGCTAAACGCCAACATCCTTATCAAAATAACTTACAATCAATCAAGGAAGTAATTAGATTGGCTATTACTATTGGTTGATAGATGCAATATAATAAGTGTCCTCTATTATCAAATATTTATGACATTAGTAACTTATTATTATCCATAATATTTCTTCTGCTGGACATAGGGTTGCTAGTTGGGAAGACTAAAAAATTTTTTTCAAGGTCTGGAATATCGGATCTTAGGCGAGACAAAAAATACTAATAAAAAATCGCCTCTGTGATCTAGCGATTCAGTTGTTGGCCTTGACTGCAGTAGGTCCCGGGTTCGAATCCCGGGTCGGCTAACAAAAAGGAAATAGGATTTTTCCAATTTTCTAATAAAAAAAATGTTGGTCGGGATTGGAAATGTGCCCGGTTGGCTTGCTACCTATCACATTGTGAGACTAATGCCCGATTTCACCAAGAGCCCCTATATTTTAGGGGACTTTTAACGTATTTTAGGGGACTGTTTTATATGGAAACAGTCCCGTAAGTAGCGTTAAAAGGTCCCCTAAAGTATAGGGGCTCTTGGTGAAATCGGCCATTAGTGTCTTCGGCTAGTCGTGAGTGCCCTGGTTGTGCCTCTGCCTACCTCTTGGGGGATATGGGCATGAAGATACTTTTTTTCTGTGATCTAGCGGTTCAGTTGTTGGCCTTGGCTGCATGAGGTCTCGGGTTCGAATCCCGGGTCGGCCAACAAAAAGAAAAATGGGTTTTTCCAATTTTCTAATAAAAAAAACGTTGCTTGGGATTGGATATGTACCTACCAGGTTGGCGATAGGCTTGCCACCTATCACATTGTGAAACTTAGTGTCTTCGGCTAGTCGTGGGTGCCTGGTTGTGCCTCTGCCTACCCCTTCGGGGACATGGGTGAATATACTTTTTTTTATTAAAAGTGGAGCGCTGAAAAAGGTCTTAAGGTTATGAGATAATGAAACCTATTACATTTTTTTTTAAATATTGTTAAATAAATAAATAATATTCTTGCACAAGTCACACAAATTGAATCTAACCCCTAAAATAAGCAAATTATACGCTTGTGTTATGGGTGTTAGTCAACGATTCTACTTCATAGAAATACTTAAATGGATATTAGAAAAAAATTGTAAGATAGGATAGGAAATATAAGATACAAGAATAGGTTTAATATATACTCAGACCCAGAAATGCAGACATTTAAATGTTCATCACACAAATGCCTGCCCCCGTCGGGAATCGAACTCGAGCCTCAGTGTAGTTAAGCGTGTGCGCTAGCCACTCGATCAACCAGGCAGTAAATGTTAAATTAAATTAAGATTGGATTAGACCACATTTAAACATACATAATTATTAGGAAACGAAGTCTGTAGTAATATCGTTACTTACTTCCGGAAGTCCTAGGAATTTATAATTATTCGTATAAACAAATTAAATATTTTTTTATTAAGTTTTTTAAATTATAGGTACTTAATAATGCATACATTTTTGTCTATCTTGGCGATATCGTTAAAAATGATTTCTCGTCAAGATCCCCCCTCCCCCCGTCGTTCCCCGTGTTAGTCCGGGCTCCTTTGCATAAAAGACCATCTACCTTCCTACCAGGCAGCTCGTAAAAGGCGAGCATAGGCTTACCGTCACTAACACCGTGACATCTGACTAGGTGGTAGAGTTTCGCAGCGACTCACTCACTCGGATTGGTACCACCGCCTTACCTATTCCTGCCGCCATAACGTCATGTGTTCCGGTTCGGAGGTAAAGGTAGCCAATAAACTTACTTTTGCTCGAGGCCTAACATCCCGGCATCAGGTTGGCAACGCACCATTACCACCTTTGGTGTCTCTAGGCGTCCTGTCCGTGAGCTTGTTTGCTTTCTAATATAATAAAAATAAAACAAATAAATAAAGATAGACAAAGAACAATGGCCAAATTTGTATAGGAGCTGGATCTGACTTTTTTTTTGTCATGTCCCAAAAAAGGCTACACTTAGATTGGTTTGTTCTTAGGTAGTAAACACCATCCTGTTTGAAAATTACACCTAAATAGCCACATTTTTTTATAATCACGTTAACTTACTTTGAGGTTAGAAACCACAATTACATTTACACTACTGTGGCGTAGCATAAAAATGTAGTCACTAGTCAGCGATAAGTGAGAAGGGTTATTAGCGATCCCGTTTTTGTTTATTTCGATTTCCCTTAGAGGATTATTTAAAAATAATAAAATCTGTCATCTGTCAAATCTGTCAAAACGCATGTTACTATAGTCTGTGCATCAGACTCCAGAGTTCGATGTTGTTTCGATGTGAGAAAGGGCCGTCTGTCCAGCCGGCTCGTGGAGTCTAGTCTGCTTGGAAAACAGATTTTGACCGATAATTTAATGTAAAGCGTTCTAGATCTCAACTTGCATGTATAGTTTAGATAAAAAAGATAGCATAACATCACACGTATATAGTAATGTAATGTGTATATAGTAATTGAACTCAATTACAGTTAAAAACTAGAAAATCGTAAAGAAATCATAATTATAGTCTTTGATTACTAAGTGATTTCATACGAAAAGTGAACAGTAAGAAGCTCCAAAAACAAAAATAAGTAGAAAACTTTTTTGTGGCTACTTAGAAAAATATTTCGTGTATTTTTTAAAACCTTATAAAATAAGGGAATTTTTCATATATATTATGTCTTATTGGGACGCCATGGTTTGTGGTCAGGTACGATTTGGCCATCCTTCTTTATGCGTCATAAAGTATGTCGGTAAAATAAATAGAAAGTGGGATATTGATAAAATTCATGTGGGATCGTCCCGGAATCATTAGGTTTTTTTTAAAAAAACGATTAAATCCCGTGTTGGTCCGGGCTTCTTTGTAGAATAGACCATCTGCCTTCCTTACCAGGCAGCTCGTAAAAGGCGAGCAAAGGCTCACCGTCACTAACACCGTGAATTCTGACTAAGTGGTAGAGTTTAGCAGCGACTCGCCCGGATTGGTACCACCGCCTTACCTATTTCTGCCGCCATAACGTCAATGCTTGCTGTTGACGTGTTCCGGTTGGAGGGTAAGGTAGCCGGTAAACTGACTTTTGCTCGAGGCCTAACATCCCGGCCCCAGGTTGGCAACGCACCATTACCACCTTTGGTGTCTCTAGGCGGCGGGAATTTCTTACCATCAGGAAATCCGTCTGCTTGTTTGCCTTCCAATATCATAAAAAAAAATCGCAATTTCGTAATGATAAATTGGAACTAGTTTTTTGCAGTTTAAACACACTTAAATCTTTATCAAATATAAACCATGCTCTCAATATTTATCTATATCTTAATACGTGATGCCAAAACTTTGGACCCCCTTTTTACGAAAATTGCGCAGACGCAGAAGCATACAATTTGGCACACTTATAGTTTATGTGTAGAAGCAGTGCAGAACGCTAATATTTTTCAATAATAATGCTTATAAAATACATTAAATCAATAAATAAAACATTACCCACACTACCATGCATTTGACACACACAAACAAATATATTGATGATAACGTTAAAAGATTTCAGATGGCGCACTAAAAAGTTTGGAAACATAGTTGGTCTTGAGAAATGAAGATGGCGTTCTTTTCAACAAGATATTAAAATTTATTTTGGTCGAAATTCGACCAACAGGCGACCACTATTTATAATAATATCTCTATTGTTACATTTCGACCACAGCCAAGATAAAAATATCAA
>NJDD01007772.1:16342-27449 GCA_002245505.1 Calephelis nemesis | reverse complement strand
CTGCCGCTATAATGACAGTGTCACATTCCGATTCGGAGGGTAGGGAAGCCAGTAGATTTGCACAATAGGCCTTACATACCGACCATAGGACCGCCAACGCACCTGTAACATCAATGGTATACATAGGCCATTATTATCTGTTACCATTAAGAGAGCCGTGTACTTGTTCGCTCACTTCTCACATAAAAAAGCGTAACTATCCAGTAGCCAACTCAAAAGTACGTAGAGTAATAAGTTTTTTATTGTTTCTGTCAGTGCTTAAATTTATCGATAAAATACATAAATACCTATGTACAGTACCGGTACAAGACCGGTATCCTATTGAAGGTAAATACATAAAAATGTCGATAAAATAGATTTACACATTAGTCCATCACTAGCTGTATGCAAACGAAAGTGATAGCTTGAAAATCACATGTGTAAGAAAGGGATATAAACACGCATCGAACAATGACCGACCAGTATATGATGAACTACGGTCTTTATCGTACCATTTAATTGAACAGTCATTTTTAAATCATTTTTTTTATTTTTTATACAATAACGCGACAATGTTTACAGGTCACAAACCTGGTCGATACTGTTCATATCTTTTTAAGTAATAAGCTACATAAGAACAATTACACTTATGTGATGACAGAAACTGGTTGCCTTACATGCGGCGTCTATTGGGATGTATGGTCGATGGCTTATGGTAACCCCCAGGACCTAACCATGGACCTATTAATTAAAACTTACAGGTAGATACATAATAATGTTATTTACACGCATATTTTTTCTTAAAAACTTCAGAGATCATCACCCTATCGAAGAAGGGGTTATCTACGTATTTTGAATGTATGCATGCGACATTATGAATCCTAGTTGCATATTTTTTTACGTTTGTAGCTTTAACACCTTCTTCAATTTTAATGTGAAAAGTGTTTATGGATAATTTACATTAAAATCAGTTCAGCATTTTATGTTTAAAGCATGTCCATTCCTGGAATGTAGAATATTCATATACAAAATACCATTAAAGCTGTTACTGCAGGCGTAACCATGAGTGTTTTCTCCTATAATTAGCAAAGCTGGTTCTTTTGACAATATGCTTTTTTAACCCAAACAAAATTATTTAATTTGCAATTTTCCACCAAAAAATGTATACGTGTACTTACAGTGTATGTATTGTTGGTGCTAATAAAACAGTTTTAGTGGTGTGTGTTGTGTGGAGCCGGATATATTTGAGAGTTTTAGCTTCCAGTAAGTCCATTTCATTCTTAGCGCACTATTTTTGTCACGCCATAATACATATACATTTTTTGAAGGAAAATTGCAAATTAAATATTTTTATTTGGGTTAAAGTATGGATTTCCGCAAAGCAACACCTTTTTTTATCAATATGGTTGTTAATAATTCTACTAATTCAATCAAACAAAGACATATCATCATATGCTAAAAGAGATCTCTTCGCATCTTTTGGTGGTTGAGTGGTGGTGTTCCGTGGTGTGGATGCTGGTGTCCATGATCCTTGCTGTGGAGGATGTCGAGCAAATGTGATTCTCCACCCTTCTTCACAGCCATCTAACGCTGTTTGAGCATGAGCTGCCAGTTCCACAGATTCAAATGTCAAAAACGCTCTGTAAAAAAACAAAAATGTATAAAAATATATTTGTTGTCATACATTTCAGCACAGACATGAGTAAAGAAGAGTTTCTTGATGACAAGAAAATTATCCCTGGACAAATTATACAAATGGATCTAACCCCAAATTATATCTTATATATAAAATTCTCGTGTCACAATGTTCGTTCCCATAAACCTCTTAAATGGGTTGACTGATTTTCATGAAATTTAGTGAGCATATTGAGTAGGTCTGAGAATCGGCCAACATCTATTTTTAATAACCCTAAGTGATGAGGGTGACTCTTTTTCATACCCCTTAGTGATAAGGGTGACTCATCCCAAATTTTTTCATAGCAGAACAACGTCTGCCGGGTCAGCTAGTGCTTGTGGAAGAGTGTTAGATGACTATTACAATAGAGAGATGGTTATATAGATATCATTATAAATTTAACAAAATCAACACCCAGAAAAACATACATCTATGTTCATCACAGAAATGCCCGCCTCCGACAGGATATGAACCCGGGCCTCAGTCAGTGGACTTAAGTGTGTATTGTTAACCCCACGGCCAGAAAGGCGGTCAATATATTATAAATAATAATTATTAAGTTCTTGTATGACCACTATGAAGAATAATCATAGCGATTTTAAATGGTATCAAAAATATTTTCGATTGGAGATAATAGAAGTTGAAAAGTTTAAAATCAATGCACACCCCACAAGCATACCTACCTAATTTTCTTTTTTTTATCACAAGATCAATTTGTACGGACTGACAAAATTCGACCATAATCTATATTAATACGTGATAACAAAACTTTGGACCCCTGTTTACGTAAATTGCGCGGACGCAGGAGCATAAAATTTGGCACACTCATAGTTTATGTGTAGGACAAGCGCAAAACGCTAATATTTCTTAATAATAATGCTTATAAAGTACATTAAATCAATAAATAAAACATTACCCACACTCCTGCTCCGCGCAATTTTCGTAAAATTATGTCCAAAGTTTTGGCATCACATATTAATATATAGATACACATGATTTAATTGAACCAAATTGTTATGGTTATTTAAAAGAAAATGCTGTGCAAGTTGTACCCACGTTTTTGGAGATTTAAAAATTTTAATGACTATGTTTATGATTCTTACTTATTAATATTTAGGTCACCGTTTATAATAACATTAGTTTTTAAATAAGAAACTTTAAATAGGATCTCTTTTATTCTAAATTCAAATTCATCATAGCATGTCCAAGGGGGTGTAAAAACCTAAGTCTTGTGTATTTTTGTGTCCTATTTCAAATCCGATCCTTTTTCAAATATCTCAAAATCAAAGCCAATCATAAAATAATTATGAATTACAATTACTCACTTATCGTCATCTGGTTCCTGTGTGAAGGTAAAAGGTTCAAAAGAGGTAAGTCGACGTCTAAGAACGTCTTCAGCTATTTGTTGACCTGTTATTTGCAGTGTACTAGTTTTGCCACTTGTATTAGGTGCTTCTCCCCCTCCAGTGGCATTGCGATTTCCTTTTTCTTCCCTGAAACACTTAATAGTTTTAATAGTACTCATCAGCTATCACCTTGCACCACCACCATGTCGTCTCCTAATCCTAAGAGCTCACGGAGCGGTTTTTACCGTCGCGGAATTGCGGTTTTATTTCAAAACTCACGAAACCGCTAATTTGTGCGTTCACACTTTGAAATCGTCGGCCGCAAACTTGTACGGTTGTAGGGGCGGGCGACCGCAGCCGCACGGCCCGCTGCCAGCCGCGGACGCTGCGGGTGTCACACGCGACACGCGACGTCAAATGTGCGCGCACTTTTTGAAACCACTATGTGAGTTCTTAGAGAGACTAAGAAGTTAATCCTACTTGCTTACGACATATTTTGCCTAAAATTAAAGTAGTAATGCACTAATTTTGTTTTCATCCATACTCTTTAGTTAGTTTAATCAATTAATAATATCACTAATTACGTCCAACCATCTGTTTAAAAGTTATGATGCCACAGACAGATAACCACACACAAACACAAGCGCATGTACACAAACACAAAAAACACTTATGCATAAACGCACACTCACACACAAAATCATTGTCTGGACACCTTTTATGAAACCTCACGGACTTTACATCCAGAGATGAACGGCTAGAGTGCATAGGCAAAATACATAATTTATTTTACTTTCACATTTTTAACTAATTAAATAACAGTCTGTTTGTGATGAATGTGTGTTATGATAAATGAAGAGGCACTTACTTTTCTCGAGCAGTGACAAATGAATCATAAAGATATTTAACTCGTGGTGCTGGCTTTTCTTCGGGCGGTGGCTCCTGTGAAGCACTAAATGGTTGATAAGATGCAACTCCACCAGCTGCTCCAGTTGATCCACTTAGCTTTCTTTCACGACCTTGAATATAATTGTTTTACTAAGATTTTACTCATAGACATGGTTCTAGTTCACTTAAGAAATAATTACTATCACCAAAGTAAATTGTTAACAGACAAAAAAAAACATAATTAACATTTCTTTAACATGTTCAATTATATCTAAAAGTTAAGTTAATATCTAAACTATATAAAATATTAGCTGTCCTGGCGAACTTTGTTCCACCTGTTCGGTTTGTATGCAAAAAATTAATATGTTGTATTCCCTAGTTTTCTTGCAGTTTTCCCTTTTTCTTATCCTTCAAACCTTCCATGGACTAGAACAAATAATTCAAAAACAAATTAGCCAAATCGGTTAGCCATTAACGAGTTTTAACAAGACTAACAAATTGTATTTTTATATAGATCATTTGATCAGATGGTTTAGTCCTGTAAGATTTGTCAAAATAGAGATTCAATGTCTGATGATAGGGCAATCAAAAATAAGCCTACCATATCTTAGTACCAGTGAACACAATAAAATTTACAATAAACTTAAATTTTCCTTTTCCATAATGCTTTTAACAAATTATTATGTTACTCTATCAAAACAGGTGTGTCATAAAGCTTGTAGGAAGACAGATTGCATCTCAATCACCCAACACAAAAATTTAAAAAGGACCTACCAAAGTACTAACCTGCCCTTGGTCGTTTAAATGTTGCATTTTGAGGTTGAGGGGGAGGACTCTTGATGGCTTGGATTGCTCCACTCTTGATAAGCTTGCGAGCAATTTCTCTAGCATCTCTGGCTTCAGTCGGTCGCTTGGGTAGTATAGGTTTCTCTGGTTCTTGTTTAGGGGCCTTTAAGGCTTGTAAGGCTTTTTTCTTTTTTTTAAGCTTTTGATATTTTGCCTGAAGCATTAACTCCTCTTCGGTCAAATTGGAAGGAAAATGTAAATAAACCATTGCTCGTTTTGTGTATTGATTTTTTAAACACAAGACTTATTTCCTCTTTGATTTGTAGCCACTAGCCGAAGATGTTTTAAAGATATTAAATAGCCAATAAATTTAGCTATAATTATATATGAAACGAAGCACTTCGTTCTGTGACCTGAAATCCAAAAATTATAAATTGGTTAGGTATATAACTAGGACCTGGATTAGGTAATTTCTGGTTATTCTATTAATTAAATTAAAACAAATAAATAAATTACCACCTGTTGCACTTTAAAATACGCTATAATTGTGTTAAGCTAATAACAAATAGTGATTAGTGAAATGTCAATATATATGAATCGTAGGCTTGGGCAAAAAATATCGATATCAATATCGATATATTTTTAAAAGGCTCTATGCGCATGAGCAGACATCATGCGTCGCATCATGTAGGTATTTGACCAATTATTCAATAAGAGAGTAAGTCAGCAGTAGCCTGTATGGGTTCAGTTTCTTTGCTTTAAACACAAACAAAAGTAAGCAGTCTTATCGAAGGAAAGTTTTACTTCCGTCTTAAAATACCATTACTTTGGTTCGTACTCCATATAGGTACCGAATGATTTTTGTAAATTTTGTCTAGTATCTGCTACATCATTTTTTTAATTCTTCTACTTCTTTCTTATAAATATGGTTTCCAATTGTTTTTCACAATGTCAAGTATAAAACTTACTTAGACATGTCCCCTTCTGGCAGACTAAGATTCCTTAATTCCTTTAGTTAGTCATTTTTGTCATCATATTAAGTCATACCAAAAACTTAAGTAAAGCGGTGGAACCCTCATTGAGCTTAGTTATGGATGCTACTGGTATAATAGCACACAGAAAATACACGATACATCAATTTCTTAATAAATATTTCACCTATGCATTTTAGCTAAACAAAATTGTATACAAAAAATTAAGTCGTATAAAAATATATTTGTAAATTGTCAAGAACTGCGTAGATTAGGTTAAGCAACAAACATTTCTGGCCATCAGCTCTAGATTAATTCTTTGTAAAACTTCCACGACTACTTTAAGAATGACGATTCAAACAAAAAGTTTAAGATATTTTGTATTCCCGCGCTGTACAGAATATTGGCCCGCAACAATTTGTATCGTTAATTTTGAGATATCAATGTTTGAAAATTAGTCTATTCCTACATTTACCACCGAAAATCAAATCACAATAATATTTTTATGCTTTATATTTTCTTTCTAAAAAAAATAACACTTGTAAATACATTATTTTTTTGCAACAACATATCATATGAGATCAAGCACTGTATAAAAATCACTGCTTGATCTTGAATCCTGGCAGTAAAAACTATTATAACCAGAATTTCAATATTTTGGATAGATAATTATATCTAAATTAGTTTTAAGCTTTTTTAAGTTTAATAGTTAGGAAACGAGAATAGAAAGAATATAATACTAGAAAAATGATTTAGGCAACTTCATACTTGTTATTTGAGTTTAACAATATTTTTAAAACATTTTTTTTAATTTGGTGACACGACTGGCTTTGTTTTGTCTCAACTATGAATATGAATTTCTTAAATTTTCTAATGTTACGCTGAGTTTACTAGAACTAACAAACATGCGTACATACATGCGTGATGCGATGTTCAAGGGAAATATGAATTTATGAAAATTGATTAGCCGACCTGTCATACTTCGTACCGCTTGATATCAACTGCTACAAACAGTTTGTGTGGATTAAAGCATTTTTTTTTGTATTTTCATTGCAATATTCCCGGTTTTCCTTTTCATATGAAACTGCTTTTGAAAACAACTAGCACAATAAAAAAACACGCCAAAAGGGGGTGTATACATTAAATTAATTTATTAAGATCTATAATTTTGCCTATTGCCCGGAATTGGATACGTGCCCGATTGGCAATAGGCTTGCCACCCATTACATTGTGAGACTTAGTGTCTTCTTTTAGTTGTGGGTGCCCTGGTTGTGCCTATACCTACCTCTTCTGGGATATGAGCGTGAAGATACTATTTAATTAAGAAAACGTAAATCGCCTCTGTGGTCTAGCGGTTCAGTTGTTGGACTTGACTGCATGAGGTCCGGGTTCGAATCCCGGGTCGGGCAATAAAACCGAAAATTGGGTTTTTTCAATTTTCTAATAAAAAAAATGTTGTTCGGGATTGGAAATGGGCTCGGTTGGCGATAGACTTGCCACCTATCACATTGTGGGACTTAGTGTCTTCGGCTAGTCGTGGGTGCCCTGGTTGTGCCTCTGCCTACCTCTTCGGGGATATGGGCATGAAAATGCTTTATATCGTAATAAATTATTTTGTGTACTATTTCAAAATTTGAATATACACTATCGTACACTTGTTCGCGATTGTAAAGCGTACCAGAGCCAAAAAAGTCGTACAAATATAATTTGAATCGTTATGTTGACTACCCTGAAATTGACAGCTTTCAGAGCATTCAATTTTCTAAGCTTTTACACCATATTAACATACAGATTACGGATTGTTGAATTTTTTAACAACTAAGCACTTAATAACATTTACTGCTGACGGAGCAACCATGATTTTAATAATGTACTTCATGGCAAATGCTCACGGCATTGACCTCTAAGTAGGTATATTCCTATTTCTATGGGTCATGGCTATACCTAAAATCAAAGAAATAGGAATTTAATGGTCAATGCCTAAAACCATTCCTAAAACTGTTACATACCTAGTTGTCATGATTGTCATTGCCACTTGCCGTTTAATGCAATTAAACGGTTGTCGATATTTTTTATAATATCGGATTTTCAATCTAACGATTTTTAAAATTATCAATTTATGTTTTCTCTCAACATTTTATGTATATTTCTTTAAAAATTTTCCTTTAAAGTTGCAAAAAAAAAAACATTTATTATGGGTATCCATATTTTTTAAAAAAAGTCCACGTGGAAAAATAAACAGGCACTTCATTAATTCTGTGTAAGTAGTTATAAATAAATTAATATATATAGACAGTAATTTATTTCAACCTCTCTTTTTAACTTCACTTGTTACTAATCACATACCATAAGAAAGTAGTGAGTCTAGAAAAGCGGACTCTTATTCTCATATTTAAATGTGAGGGACAAGATTTACACTAAGACAATGATGACAAAGTAAAGAGAATCTATATATATATTTGACAATTAAAAACGTTTGATGTGAAGTTGCGGCCTTAATCTGACCATGACAAAAAGTCAAATCTGCTATAATTTCTTAACTAATACTCATATAATATTTATTATTCCAACATTATCAAGTATTTGATTATTGACTTATTGTATAAAAAGTTTAAAATGATATTTTTACAACCTGATTGACAGTAACAATACTGTTTTTGATTTCGCACTCTTGAAAATACCAAAATTTTCCGATTATCAAGTTTACTGTTATCTGAGTATAAAATTTGAAATGTTATTTAGTTTTAGGTAATGTAATGTTTTAGGTACACAAATAAATGCACACACAAAAAATTCTTCAAAACTGAACATTGTATAAAAATCGGTTGGAGTACTATAGAGTATTGTTCTGTGGTAAAAATCGTATAGTAGTTTAGGTTTACAATTATGTTGTAGTAAAAATATCGAGAGTCGATATCTGTATTTTAATATATATATATCGTATATATATCGATATATCGTCCAAAACGATTAAACAGTAATAAATATCGATATTTTATCGACAGCCCTAAATTCATGTGAATTGTGATGTTTTTCTTGTCAGTTTTATGATTTGAGTTTTGACTTTTGATTAATTCACGGGAAAAATTAAAAAAAGTTAGCTGTAAGAAAACTTGAAAAAAATAAATAAGTCGTAAAATGTTTCGGGCTTTTAAAAATGTTGCACCATTCCTATCGAAAAATCTGCTGCAAAGATCTAGCCAACAAGAAAGTTGTGTTTTGATATTATTTCAGAGGAAAAACAACTTATCCGATTCCGGTAAATTATAGTACCAAAATGATGTAATTATTAGGTAAACAAATATATGAAATGCTATAAACTTTCTGTTTTAGCTAATGACAAGTATTCATTAAAACATGAAGAAATTGGACGTCCCCTTTATTTTGACGCACAGGCTACTACTCCTGTGGTAAGTAATATAACCTTATTTTTTTTTATTATGTTAACATACTCTAACCACGTATTACCGATTACAGGATCCAAGAGTACTAGATGCTATGCTACCCTACCTTGTGAGTTACCATGGAAACCCTCATTCCAGAACACATGCTTATGGTTGGGAAAGTGAAGCAGGTGTAGAAAAGGCTAGAGAACAGATAGCAAGTTTAATTGGGGCAGACCCCAAAGAGATCATATTTACTTCAGGAGCTACAGAATCAAATAATATATCTGTGAAAGGAGTTGCAAGATTTTATGCACCAAGAAAAAATCACATTGTGACTACACAAATTGTAATGAAGTTTTTTTCTATTTAATGTTTTGGATTTTGCTTCTTTTTGGTTAATTCTAATTTCAACATCATAACTGCTTTGCAATGGCTAAACTTATTTTCCTATATTAAAAGGGAAGGAATTACATGTTTTCTCACTAAGTTACGGGGTAGACAGAGATTATTGAGTATTAAATGTCATAATCCTTGCAAAACTGCCTGACTTTGTCCACATTCATTATCATTTACACTTTGTGCTGGTTTTCGTTACTTAACACTATTTTCAGATTGAACCTGAACCATTTGATAGTGAGATGTTTTCCACATTCACATTGTATTCTATATTCACATTGTATTATATTCTATTTTGTCAATCTTTTATCTGTCATTTTTTCCACATGACAAAATTAACAGAGCATGTGCTTTATCGTTTTAACACCAACACGTTCATCACTCTTTGTCAGATCTCACTGTTAGCATGCAGTCAGTGACACATAATTTTGTCTAAAAAGCCAATTAGGATTTCTAATTTGATGTAGCACATAAGTCCTAGTTTTTGAAGTGAAACTTCATTATCGGGGTTGGAAAAAAATTTAGTGTAACATTTTTTCGTTACGCCTCACATTTTTCTGTTACGCGCCATCTTTGTTCTTATCCCTACCACGTGTGATTCAAAGTATACTTTCTCCAGCGGAGTAGGGATTGGCAATAAACTTTATTTAACCAATTTCTGTAAAGTTGCAAATAGTAAATTATTTTTTGAAAAATAACATCATAAAGAAGTTTCACTTCTTCACTTCTTACGAGTGTACGCTAGTACACGCACACATTTTTTGTTTTTATTTAACTCTAAGAATATAAGCATACTCTAAGCTGTAGGTAATTAAATAAATTATTGCAATTTAAATAAACTATAATTCATAATAAAATAGAACAAGGTAGTTAATTTAAGATTCTTTGATTGAATAGTAAGGAGGTATTCGTTCCTCTTTTGGCTTTACTGTATGGTATTAATTACTAGGATCAAAACATTTCAGGAACACAAATGTGTCTTGGACTCTTGCCGTGCACTAGAAGGTGAAGGTTTTAAAGTAACATATCTACCAGTTGGCCAAAATGGTATTATTAATTTAAAAGATTTAGAAGACGCACTCACACCTGAAACTAGTTTAGTTTCTATTATGACAGTAAATAATGAAATAGGTGAGTACATACTACCTATTTTGTTTTATGATTTTTTGTAGCAGTAGTATCTTCATGAGCATATCCTTGAAGAGGTAGGCAAAGCCACAACCAAGCCATCAACTACTAGCTGAATATACTAGATCCCACAATGTGGTAGGTGGCAAGTCTTTCTCCAACTGGGCTTATATCCAATCTCGGGCAATGTGATTTTTATTAGAAAATGTTCTATTTTCTTTGTTACCCGACCGGGGGATTGAATCGGGGACAGCAAGAGGTCAAGTCCGATGCTAGATAACCAGACCACAGAGGCGATTTTGTAATAAATCTGTAATTTGCTCTTTTTTTATATGAAGAACAATTGAAAAATCCTGTACTTTCAATTTAATATCAATAGCTTTATGAATTTTAAATTTAATAGGCTATGCCTGAACTGAATACATCTTAGATAATATATTATATTTTGGTAAAAAAAGAAGCTCAGTAATATTTCCAACTATTCCGAATTTTATAAAATCTATTTCACGTAACCCTTCATGGAAAAAGAAGGGTGTTATAAGTTTTACTTGT
>NJDD01007772.1:0-11614 GCA_002245505.1 Calephelis nemesis | reverse complement strand
ACAGTCTACAGCCGCTACAGTACTAAATAAACGAAACTAATTTTGAGGTTATAAAAAGTCAGCTCAAAGATTACAGAAATCAAGTGCACTAACAGTGACATATTTACATCTCGATGTACATTGCTCGTTAGATTTCTTTTATATTGGAAGGCAAACAAGCAGACGGATTTCCTGATGGTAAGAAATTCACGCCGCCTAGAGACACCAAAGGTGGTAATGGTGCGTTGCCAAACTGAGGTCGAGATATTCGGCCTCGAGCAAAAGTAAGTTTACCGGCTACCTTACCCTCCGAACCGGAACACGTCATGACGTTATGGCGACAGGAATAGGTAAGGCGGTGGTACCAATCCGGGCGAATCGCTGCGAAACTCTACCACCTGGTCAAAAGTCACGGTGTTAGTGACGGTAAGCCTATGCTCGCCCCTTACGAGCTGCCTGGCACAGGAAGGCAGATGGTCTATTCTACAAAGGAGCCCGGACCAACACGGGGAAAACCCGGTTTTTTCCTAGCGTTTATGTCTAAGGTCTGGAGCTTTTTGTTCACCATGTCAGTGTCATAATCTGGTTGAGAGAGGAGGGTAGCCAATTGATCCGGACTGCTTTACAGTATAGACCATCTGTCTTTCTGCCAGGCAGCTCGTCAAAGGCGAACATTGGCTTGCCGTCACTAATACCATGACATCTGACTAGGTGGCAGTTTCGCAGCGACTTGCCCGGTTTGGTACCACCGCCTTACCTATGCCAGCCGCTCTATAACGTCAGTGCTTGCCGTTGACGTGTTCCGGTTCAGAGGATAAAGTAGCCGGTAAACTTACCTACTTGTTCTCGAGGTTTAGTTTCCCGACCTCAGGTTGGCAAAGCACCATTACCACCTTCGATGTCTCTAGGTGGCGTCAATTTTTTACCATAATGAAATCCGTCTGCTTGTTTGCCTTACAATATCATAAAAGGAACAAGACAGTGACGCCCCTACAACATCTATGCTGTCTATAGGCCATGGTTGCCCCTTACCATTCGTTTGATTATTCACTACAATTTCCAAAGAATCCAAAAACTGTTTCTTTGCAGTTTGACTTAATGTTATTATATTGTTGTAAGGTGAATCACTTCTGATGGCGTTGAAGGATGTAGCACTGTCCAGTGGGTCGGCGTGTACTTCAGCCTCACTGGAGCCGTCCTATGTGTTACGAGCTATTGGTGCAGATGAAGATCTGGCACACAGCTCTATAAGGTATCATAATTTACCATGTGCTATACCAAAAAAAATATCTTCACGCCCATATCCCCGAAGAAGTAGGCAGAGGCACAACCAAGGCACCCACGACTGGCCGAAGACACTAAGTCCCACAGTGTGATAGGTGGCAAGCCTATCGCCAACCGGGCACATATCCAATCCCGAGCAACTTTTTTTTTTGAAAACTGGAATAACCCAATTTTCTTTGGTTGCCCGACCCTGGATTCGAACCCGGGACCTCATACAGTCAATTCCAACAACTGAACCGCTAGACCACAGAGACGATACCAGTATACCAATATTTAAAAAAAGTAAAAACTAAAAAAGTATACTTAATTTTACATTGGTAGTAATTCTGCTGAGCACTAACTAAAATTGTTTTAGGTGCATTCTATCTCATTCCAATGAAACAAAATAAAAGAGATGGAACATTTTAGATACGTAAGATTGAGCCGGAAATATTAACTGTGACGTTTCTAATCAATATTTCCCAAGGAATGGATTGAATGTCTAGAAATATCATGTACAAACTAATCTGACAGTGATAAACGTGTTTTGTCTTTTTCTATCAGTTTCAATGAAAGAAGATAAACGATTAAGTTAAAATTGAATTAGTAATTGGGCAAGAATTAATGCCTCAAATATAATAAAAAAATATAGCGATAAACAAATAAATAAGTAATTCCCCGTGTTGGTCCAGGCTCCTTTGCGGAATAGACCATCTGCCTTTCTTGCCAGGCAGCTCGTAAAAGGCGAGCATAGGCTTATCATCTCTAACACCGTGACATCTGACTAGGTGGTAGAGTTTCGCAGCGACTCGCCCGGATTGGTACCACCGCCTTACCTATTCCTGCCGCCAAAACGTCATGACGTGTTCCGGTTTGGAGGGTAAGGTAGCCGGTAAACTTACTTTTGCTCGAGGAAGGCAAACTTCCTAAAACATAAAAAAAAGTTACACAAACTGAATGTTACCCCAAAGTAAGCAAATTATATGCTTGTGTTATGGGTGTTAGTCAACGATACTAATACATACAATATTTAAATTGACACCAGAATAAATTTAATAAACACCCAGACCCGGAAATGTAGACATCTAAATGTTCATCACACAAATGCCTGTCCCCGTCGTGAATCGAACCCAAGCCTTGCGGTTAATCGGTGTAGTTAGGCGAGTACGCTAGCCACTCGACCAACGAGGCGGTCAACAACAATAGGTCAATAGGCGCCATGTACAAATTATGAGTTATGTTACCATTAACTTGAAGATTTTTAACAATTCTCCCGCTCCATGTCACTGGTGATGACATTTACGAAACATTCTTTCTCCGGTGTGACGTCACATGTTTCTAAATTTACAAAAACAAACAAACAGTAGTTAAGTATAGTTTCCAAATTACTTTTGTTATTGTAAATAATATTGTTACATATTTTGTCAATCATCACCTACAAATAAGTCACCATTTTTGTATGTGTAAAAAATTCACGCATTTATATTTTATATACCTACACGTTTTTCCGGGCTTTGAAAGCCCTGATGATGCGGTAAAAAGTGAAACCGGTTGGCTAGAAAGTGTTAAATAAAGTATACAGTTAACTCCAAAAAACGTGTATATACAATGGAATTCCACCAAGTGCCGACGATAGCAAGTATAGATTCCATTTAGATTTTATTATATGACTTCAAATAGTTTTTTTTGGGGTCAGGTTTAAAAAAATGTATAACCATAAAACTGTTCTTATGTTTTTAAACAAAATTAGAATTAATTGACCTTTGTATTCTAGACAAAATTAGTTTGACCCCGCTTTTTAAATTTCTGTGCCTGATCACTATTTCTCGCAAGTTTTCTTTTAATTTGTCAAGCCTAGCTTTCCGAGCTTGAAGTACTTATTGTTTGGCAAGGATCAGCACAGACTGACGTTTCCTAACCCAAAGCCTACAGGATATAAGCAAATGGATTTTTATCTGTTAAATTAAAAAGTTAATTAAATATGGGCACCCTGGTTGTGCCTATGCCTACCATTTCGGGGATATGGGCGTGAAGATATTTTTTTTTAAATTAAATGTGAAAAAAATTTGAGAGTCTCTAAAACCAGCGTGTTTGTATGAAAAGGGTAATTAATGTGAAGGAAGCCAGACAGGTTTGTCAGATCGTGATGTCTGGCACACGACACTCTGTCTACATCGTAAAGGACTTGGCGTGAAGATATGTATGTAATTAAAAAGTTGAACAAAATCAGTTATTTTTTTAAGGTTCGGCTTTGGAAGATTCACAACAATAGATGAAGTAGATTACACGGCTGAAAAAACGATCAGACATGTCGAAAGACTCAGGGAGATGAGTCCGCTTTGGGAAATGGTACAAGAGGGAGTAGACTTGAAAAATATTCAATGGTCGCAACATTAAAGTAACAAAAAAATCATTCTCAAGCGCAAACGACGATTCCATATTTTTAGGTTTTCAAATTTTAAACAAAGATCTGTAAATTATTTTTCGAAAATGCTCTAAAAAATTGCTCTAAAATGTAATGATTTCGATTGCAGTAGTGTGGGTGTAGCCAGACTTTATTTGGGCTCATACGCAAAACTTATAACTTACAATGAAAATTATTTTTAATAATTTACTTTGTATTTAAAAGTAGACTCCCAAATGATTAGGCTACACAGGATCATGGTGTTTTTAGTAAATACACGAAATCAAATTATGTGAACCGAACCAGTTCTGTTTGTTTTAATTAGTAAGATATACAGGGTTACTGGTAAAATCGTTTAAATCTTTCAAAAATAGTAAAAAAATCGTTGGTTCTCCATACATTTTGTAAGAGGACGATAAACTTTTTGTATGGAGATCTAAATTCTTTTTTAGATTTCTAAAAGTTGTAAACAGAAGTTGTTGCTTTTGATGGACTAAAGCTGCTCTAGAAAGGTTATGCGTTAGTTACCAGTAACCCTGTATAGAATGTACCTATTTGAAATAGAAGGAAGTAATATATTCCTGTTTAAACAGTTTGAAGAAGCGTCCTAAACTGACTGTACCCATGACTGACTTTACCCTGCATTGTAGAAATAGTGTATAAATCAAATTTTATATAAATAATTTAAAACGCTGATGTGATTTGTTAACAGAACGTAATATGTAGTCATTTCATTAGACTACTTAGAACAAAATATAATATTTCACCTTGACATTATTACGTACATGCTAGTTGTTATAGCAATGGCTATAATTATAAGTTATCAAATTATTTTTTGTTAATAAATAGTAAGCAATTTTATCATGTTTTATTTATTTTACCAATAGTTTACCAAGTTTCGATACTGCGAAACGGCGTTCAGATTGTTTAAGACCTCTCCAGATGTACACCAAATTATGATTAGACACCTCCTAGTGATGAGGGAAATGTACTTAATCACTTCTCTGGGTGCCTTGAAAAAATGTTTTTGTGGCCTCTGTGGTCTAGCGGTTCAGTTCTTGGACTTGACTGCATGAGGTCCCGGGCTCGAATCCAGGGTCGGGCAACAAAAAGAAAATTGGGCTTTTCTAATTTTCTAACAAAAAAATGTTGCTCGGGATTAGATATGTGTCCGGTTGGCGATAGGCTTGCCACATATCACATTGTGGGACTTAGTGTCTTCGGCTAGTCGTGAGTTCCCTGGTCGAGCCTCTGCCTACCTCTTCGGGAATATGGGCGTGAAGATGCTTCTAAAAAAATATCGGACCTATATAGGTGATCATAAGACTTTGAAAGGCCGAAGTGGCCTTGTAATATAGATGGTATCTGTAATTTGACTTCATATCCAAAGAAATTTGTAGGTCAAAATGGCAAACCATTTCCTGTGGACGTATAATTTGTATTACAACTTATGTGTATATTTCCGCGTTTTACGTGCCTTTAAGAGGCCTCAAATAATATTTTTAACTTCAATCTTAGTACACCAGTTTAATAATTATACTAGTTTTTTTTTAAATATAATGTGAAACAGTGCAAGTGTTAAGGTATCTTCACGCCCATATCCCCGCAACGGCAGGCAGAGGCACAACCAGGGCACCCACGACTAGCCGCAGACACTAAGTCCCACAATGTGATAGGTGGCAAGCCTATCGCCAACCGGGCACATATCCAAACCCGAGCAACATTTTTTTAATTGGAAAAATTAAATTTACTTTTTGTTGCCCGACCCGGGAATCGAACCCGGGACCTCATGCAGTCAAGTCCAACACCTGGACCGCTAGACCACAGAGGCGACAAGTGATATATTAAAAAATACATAATGGAGTTTCACCGAGTGCTAAAGATGGAAACCAATCAATATACTTATAAAGGCTCAAATAACGGATTAGATGCCTTCCCGCCAACACGCAAACTTGTTACTGTGTAGATAATACATTCATAATAAATAATCAAGCTCTTTTATTGCGATGATCTATTAATAATAAAACATTCGGCGACAAAAACAATTTTTATTGATATTACATAATATTACGTAGGTAAGTAGATATATGAAACACATTAAATCTTATACCTGTTTGGCATACATTTTAAAGCTTTAATATTAAATATAATAACATCACAAGTAAAACAAAGGGAGTAAGAAACGTCAGCGGCGAATGTACATGAATTATTTAAATCATTTATTCATATAAAAATCTAAATTTAAAATATTATTTATATATTATAGCGACTGTATATTATGCTAAGCATGTACCTACTTGCTCACCATACGGTAGGTTCTTAGTTTGCGACATTAAGGGTCAAAACACAAAAGTGCTTTGCAGTGCCGCGCCGCTAAAATAGTCGGTTTGCGTTGTGGCGTTGGTAGAGACCATGGACCATGATGAGAAACTTATTGATTATTTGTTGTTAAGACATTAATTACTCTGTTTAAAATAAATAAATGCTGCCGCGCCGCTCAATCGACAGCGACGCTACTGCCGATTCTAGAGTGCCGGCGCGGCGCCGCAAAGGCGGTTTTGTGTTTCGGCTCTTACAAAATATTGCATAATATTATGCAAATGTTAGGTTCCGTTGTGATTCATATGGTAGGTTTCATCAAGACAACATTTTGTTACCTATTTAAAGTTTGATTATATTCCGTCATTTTAATCGACTTACCTAATTCTATACAATCGCCACACATAATCCGCACAATTTTATCAGCAACTTAATTTAAACTTGAATGAATGGCGACTAGTCTGGTTATGATGCCGAATTTGAATTTTAGGGTGATAATGGCGGGCGCGATCGATTTTTGTTGAAAGAAATCTGTTTCATAAAGACACATACTTACATCGAGGAGTGATCGAATTAACATTATAGAATAAGTTTAGTCGATAGATGCCTCCAGGAGTGTTTATTAAAGAGCAAGGAGTCTCTTAATAAACCACTATTGGGATAGATCTGGGAGTATATTGGCGAGTTGTTCCATTCGAAGGCTTGAAAAGATCAAGGCCTGCATTCAAAGATGTCGATTAACACAATCTATCATTTAGTTATAATTTTGTATAGAAAATGTAAACTTACTGATTAAATTGAATTTTATTATTTCAATTTTCAAGTTTAATAAATTTGGGTTTTAGAATTGAATAGGGAATTTACTTGGACACCTCAAACAATCTTTATTATCAATGACCACAACAAAAGAACTTATTACTAGCTGACCCGGCAGACACTCTATTTTACTTATTTTATGTGATTTTAGTAAAAATTTGGGATGAGTCACTCTTATCACTTAGGGGTAGGAAACATATATAGTAGCCGATTCTCAGACCTACTGAATATGCATATAAAATTTGGTGAAAATCGGTAAAGGTGTTTCTGAGGAATACGGTAACTAACACTGTGACACGAGAATTTAATAGGTATATAAGATATAATATGTAAGTTCAATCAAATCGAAATTGAAATACAGATAAGTATATGTCTTAATGTCACAAATTGAGATAGAGTTGAAAAGGTCAAATATTTACGTGCTTGTTCCTGAAATTTTTGTTAAATTTAAGCTATTATGTACAGTTTCAAATACGAAGCAGTTTCACTTGAAATGTTTCTCTTTTGGTCGAACACAGAACTGAATGGTATAACCGCCTACTTAAGGGTAGGTGCCTACTCTTATGAGCCACAAGCCAGTCTAAATGAATGGTAGATAAAAGAAAGTACAACATTACAAAACACAAATTAATTATACATGTCATGGATAACTTATCCTAAATCCAAAAATATAATCTATCAATTAAAAAAAGCAGTACCTAATAAAATAATGTTATACATACTTTTTTACAGTTCACTTCACGCCCGTATTCTCGAAGGGACCATTAAGGGCACTCACAACTAGCCAAAGAAGTCTCTCAATGTGATAGCAAGCCTATCGCCAACTCGACACATCCAATGCCAAGCAATTATTTTTATATAAAAAACTAAAATACATGTCCTGTTTTTGTTGTCTGACCTGTGGATCGAACCCAGGACATTGTATGTTAATGTTCAACGCCAGACCGCTAGTCCACAGAGGCGACACTTTAATGTTGTTTGTTTTTAATGCTCTTAATTAATGTACAAATGTCTTAATTCTAGGATTCAAACATTATATGACTTCACAATACATTTACTATTTAACCATAATTTTACATTTTCGTATTTAGTCATTCGAGTATATATAATACTACATTACATAGATTAATTTACATAAAAACAACTACAAATATTTACATTGTGACTTGCTGAACCAGTTTGATTTTATTAGCTTTTTTATAATATCAAATCTAATTCAGTAACCCATATTATACAAAACGTTTTTGGTACAATTTATTTAGCAGAGGCGGTAGTGTGATCTAGGTTAACGCCTACAAACTTGAATATGCAGTAGAATTTAGTAATTACCATAATCTTAAAAAGGTCTGGTGCTTGTTTCAGACCTAACACAAATGTTTAGCAAGGAAAAAATGTTTTATACATTATCAATTTAAAAAAAACCATGAACAATGTTAATAACATTACCTTTTTTTTTAGCAAGGTTCAGCAAATTCCACAAGCTCGCAGTTGCATTAGCAATAGCTTGCCAAACTCTTAAACTTATAAATAAAAAATATATAATTTATCTACTAGAAGAGGCAGAGCTTTCCTAAGACATAGTTTTATTTCTAGCACAGATAACATTTGACAGATTGCCCATATCAAAATTGACAAACACAGATATTTTTTAATTTCCATTTAAGTATCTTCACGTCCATATCTCTGAAGAGGTAGGCAGAGGCACAACCAGGGCATACACGACAAGCCAAGGACACGAAGTCCCACAAAGTGATAGATGCAAGCCTATTGCCAACAGCCCCAACGGGGCACATATCTAATCCCGGGCAACATTATTTTCATTAAAAAATTGAAAATACTGGGAAATCATGATGGGAATCTCATCAGGGTCCTTAAGAAGGCAAGTCCAATACCGGACCACTAGAAAACAAAGGCAATCCATTTAATGTACAATGAATTCCTTTGGAATAATAACTGCCAATCCTAGTTACATTACAAAATGTGAAAAGCTATAGATTTATTTAAGACGTGAAAAATAATTGGATTAATTTAATTATGCCACACTAAGAACATTTTTAATGGCAACCTTAATATTCAAAAATACACAGCAAAACTTATAACTAAGACAGGTACAAAATAATTCATAAATGTTTTTTACACTGGCTATTTTATGTAACATCAATTATGTAAAATTAACTTTTTGCACCATCATCTGTTAAGAAATTTAATAAGCAATTAAAATTAATAATACAAACATTGTATATAATATGTAGATATTAGAAAGTATCACAAGAAATGTTTGCATTCAACAATGTAGACACTTCAGTGCAACATTGTTGTTCTGTGGTAATACTTCTTAGATTTAATACTCACATTTACTTTATACTTTTATTAATACTTTTTAATTTAATGCTTCACAACTGTAATACAGACCTAACTCATTTTATACCTATTAATTAATTAACCTACACTTTAAAAGATTAGTTGAATGGCTCATTCAAGAAAATGTAAAAATATATTTGATACAAAATTCAATCTTACCAATCTTTGTTTAATAATAATGAAGAATATTCTTAAAAAGCTGCCTAGTCACATAATCTTAATAAGGGGCTTTTCTGAAACTTTTATTTGTGACATTTCAATATTCAATGGTTCGACAGGCACAAAACCATTGCATGATAAAGGTATCTGTTAATATAATTGTTGTATAAATGTTTTTTGGTCAGAATATTCAGCACACATTTACAAAGTCCATAGATTAGATTAATCATTAAAGTCAATTACAAACAATGATTTCATTCTATATATATATGTAGGCCAGCTATAAAGCTCAAAAATATGTTTTTGAGTTGATTGATTGTTAATAATGATTCTGTTACATAAATTTTAACAGCTACATGATGATTCTTCTACAGGTTCTGTAGTTGTTATTTTGAAGCTATTGTGGTCTAAAGTTTGAAGGTCCATCCTTGATCTATTTGATTCCACTAACTGTGTAGCTATATCAGTAAACATTTCTTCTAAACCTTTTCCAGTTTTACATGAAGTTTTGTAAGTGGTATTGATTAAATTGTGACACTGTTCACTGCAACAAATAAAAAAAAAAATTTAAAATAAAATTAATTATAACAAAAATTCTAACTCACCTCTTACATTAGCATTTAATATTTTTTGTTTTAAGTAACATGCAGCCCTTTGTTTTTACTTTATCATGTTTTGACCTTTAGCTTTTTTTAATGAATAATGAATTTATTTTATTTATTGTCTTCTAAAAGTATTAATGGTAGTCAATATGCAGATCATAACATTAATTTAAAAATATACATACCAAAATGTTTCAATATCAACATCGGTTACTTGCGGGCATGAGCCTTCTAGGTCAGATTTATTTCCACATAAAAATATCTTTGCATTCTCAGCGTAAGTAACAATATCTAACAAATGTTGGCTTAAAACGTGAAATGATGATGCATTGTCCAAAGAAAATACTAAAATTGCTGCCTCAGCAAATTTATAATAACTGGACGTAACTGAAGCAATTCTCTCCATACCACCTGTGTCCCATAGCTGTAACTGTAAAAAATGTTATTTTAGATTTCAATACCCAATAGAAATTCATATGAATTTAGACTACAGTCAAACTGCAAACAATATTTAATTATGATAACTCATAAGACAGGTACAACAATTATATCTATATACAGTTGCAAAATGTATAATTAAAGTATAAATAGTTACCTTCACATCTTTATCGTCCACCCTGTATATTTTGTCAAAGTGATCCAAACCAAGTGTCGATTTTCTATCGGCGTTTGGCAAAAAAGTATTATTAATAAATCTTCGAAATATTGAACTTTTTCCAACACCATATTCACCACACAATATTACTTTCAATACGGGGGTCTTGACGACAGCCATTACTATTTATTATAATTACAAATCCGAAACAACCAAAGGACAATATTTTATAGCAGACGTAATTAATCTAAAGTCATTCCACTATTCTTTCTCGAAGGTTAAGTAGATTAATTAATTAAATTAGCGAATACGTTGCGGTGAAACTATTTTTGTTGAATTTTTAATTTTATCCACCGTCCACCGAATTTTCGTTTACGTCAATGTCAATTGTCATTTGTCAATTTTATCTGTCAATGTCAATGTTCAAGCTACATTCGTTAGATCTCAAACTAGAGTTGGAAACATAGGTAATATCGGACGCGGCTTCCAACCGCTACTGATAAATGTGTACATAGTACGAGTACATATCGTCTGCGGATGCTTTCAGCTGCACAAAACATCCAGCGTGCCAGACATCTTTCGGACGTCCAAGCGATCAACAAGGTCAAAATCTACGGGCGGGCGACCGCTCCTGCAGGAAATCCAAACAACCGCGGGCGCTGCGGGTGTAACAGCCTGGCCACGGGAAATTCGCGCGGTGCGACTGGCGATGCGTCTAGCGAATGAAACAAATGTATAGCAATGTTCTTAGAAACCCACGCGCCATGGTGACCAGCGAAGCGACCGGCGAAATGTATCGAGCGAATCGCGGAGGCAACTGGTGGCGCGGCGGGCGAACAAAACAAACGTATGATTATGAATCAGTAAGGAACTCTTGTTAAAGAGTATTTATATTCTTTGGACCTGTTCATGTCGCGCTCGATTCTCCTTCACATTGCCTTATCACATCGGTGTGACGGTAAAATAATAATTTTATAAACCTTAATAGTGTTAATCAAGGAAATTAAAGACAAGAAAACAGTTTCCGAATCTTAACGTGAGTGTACTGTTATACGGTACGGTTAAAAAAAGATTTTATTTTGAACTGAAAGAGATTTAATCGACAAAAGACTTATA
>NJDD01007771.1:30060-47381 GCA_002245505.1 Calephelis nemesis | reverse complement strand
TCATTAACAGAAACGTTTTTAGGAAGGTTGCGCTTGTTTTTCAGGATAAGATGTTTTTTCCAAGATGTAGTTAAAGATATTATTATTGGTCGGTTCTTGTCAGAATTTATACCTATTCTTTTGATGTTACTTATTTCTTGATTGTCTATATTTATTCCTGAATCCACTAAAATTTTCACCACTAAATCCACCAATTCTGACTCTGTTTTTCCTTTTTCTTCGATGCCAAAAAATACGAGATTTTTCATACGTTTTTCCTTCTCTAAAATAGCCATTTTTTGTTCCAAGTTGCTGACTCTAGTTTTGAGGTTGTTGTTTTCTTCTGCTAATACTTTTATCTTATCGTCTAGGGCCTCCATTATATTTTTTGTTATTGCTGTTGTTAATGTAATTGTTTGTTCATTAAACTTTTCGTTTATTTTGGAGAGTATAATTTCCATTTGTTTTTCCATCTTTTTGGGTAATTTGGTATTATAAAGTGGTAACACTTGAATGTGCGGCTATCTTTTTTCTAAGTTGGCAACACTTTGCAATTATCAGCTGTCACCGTCAAGTGGCAGTGACAGATTGATTTGGTTAGGTTGGCACTACCTGCTTTAAATAGTGGCATTTAAATTTACTTCTAAATACCTAAAATTTCAAAAACATATTCTTCGTAATTAAAAAAAAGTATCTTCGCACCCTTATCCTCGAGGTAGTTGGCAGTGGCGTAGCCTGGGCATCCATAACTAGCCGTAGACACAAAGTAATAGCAAGTCTATCACCAACCGACCAAAGCTGTTTTTATTCGAAAATTGGAAAAATACAATTTTTTTCGTTGCCCGACCCGATATTTGAACCCGGAACCTCATGAACTGTTGTCCTACAGCGGAACGATAGACTACAGAGGCGAATTATACCATTGGGTATAATCTAGATGTTTATATAACTAGCTTTTATTTATATAAGTCTCATTGTACACCAGATTATAAGTTATAATAACATTTTAATCAAAAGAAAAACATTAATAAACGATGTATTGCATGCTTATAATTATTTAAACAACATTTGATGCAATAAACGAATATAACTATGACTATGGTCACTATGCAAATGCTTACCCGCGTTGGGAATTGAACCCAAGCCGTGCGGGATATTTGTGTTGGCCAACGAAGCATTTACGTAATGAGAACATTCCCCGTGTTAATCCGGGCTCCTTTGTAGAATAGACCATCTGCCTTCCTGCCAGGCAGCTCGTAAAAAGCGAGCATAGGCTTACCGTCACTAACACAGTGACATCCTACTAGGTGGTAGAGTTTCGCCGCAATTCGCCCGGATGGGTACCACTGCCTTATATATTCCTGTCACCATAACGTCCAATGATTGCCGTTGACGTGTTCCGGTTCGGAGGATAAAGTAGCCGTTAAACTTACTTTTGCTCGAGGCCAAACAACCCGGCCTCAGGTTGGCAACGCACCATCACCACCTTTAGTGTCTCTAGGCAGCGTGAATTTCTTGCCATCAGGAAATCCGTCTCCTTGTTTGCATTCCTTTATTATTAAAAAACATTATATTTTTAGTACATTTGTGCGGTGAAAGTTTTTAAATCTAAAACTTTGTTTTTGCAGTAGGAAAAATACCAATTACTTAGCTGGAAATCCCCAAATAACAGCTCTTTTTTTAATACATATATTTGTATTCCATTAAAAAAGCATTTCTTCTTTCTGCTGTCGAGTAAAACAAATCTATAGACAGTTATTTGATCATGCAAGGCCCATACGTTAACCGGAAATGAAAAGGCACCTTTCGGGTCACATATGGGTTATTAATATCCCAAAATCCATTAATCTGATGAACAAAGCTGGGACCATAACCTATCCATAAAACATTTCCATCCAAACCTTTGTCATTAGCCAGTGATTGACAGGTCGAAGCGATAATAAATCATTTTTATGGATGTTGGGCAAAGATACATAGCTATTCAGCTTTAGCTTTGGACACGAAAATATTTATTCATGTCAAATAAAAGATGACAGGTTTATTTTCTAATTGTACTTACAATGGTACACAAAGGATAATTTATGTAAAAGCCTACTCTTTTTACAGATACAATTATCATAATTGTCGTATTTTCGTTTCTAGGGTTACTACAATTTGATTGGCGCTTTATACAGAGCTAGTGGTCGCCCGTTTGTCGAAATTCGATCATAATACATTTTAATATCTTATTGATAAAAACGCTATCTTCATATCTCAAGACCAACTACTTTGTTTTCAAACTTTTAAGTGCGCCATCTGTGATCTTTTATCGTTATCATCAATATTATATTTGTTTGTGTGTGTCATATGCATGGTAGTGTGAGTAATGTTTTACTTATTGATTAATAAACTTTATAAGCATTATTATTGATAAATATTAGCGTTCTACACTTCTCCTACACATAAACTATAAGTGTACCAAATTTTATGCTCCTGCGTCCGCGCAAGTTTCGTAAAAAGGGTCCAAAGTTTTGGCATCAAAGTAGAGACTGTCGTGTTTCCGTTTCTAGGGTTACTACAATTTGATTGGCGCTTTCATTACATAATAAGCAATAGTATATTTACCTAACTTATATATAACTATCTGCATGTTCCGACTTTGCTCGGATGCCAATTTTTGGATCATAAATTGAAACGTAAGCTATCCTATCTTCCAAGTTGAATCAAACTGCACACGTTGTGCAAATTTGATTGAAATCGGTTTAGTAGTCCATTGCGGACAAACAACATGACACTTAATTTATATATATTAAGATAGATACTATAATATTGTACACAAGCTTCTTAACTCAGTCTAAGAAATACAACTTTCTTTACTCAATCGTCAAAATATGGTAAGAATCTCGGAATCTATTATAATATAGATTTTTTCAGCATCCGACAACGTGTCTCGAAACCTACTCACTACGGCGTAGAGGCACGTGGATGCGGCAAAATTAAATTCATACATACTTATATGACGTTAAATACAAGGTCAAAGAAAAAAAATCTATTGAAAAGAGAGCGCCATGAGTGCGACGTGTCTAGATGTGTGTGATTGTCTGTCGAATCATAACTCTCAAACAAATATAACGATGCCAATTTTATTATGCTGGATGCTGACGTAATCGAAATGTTCTTAGCTACATTACGGGTAGGTTAGTTTTTTTAACCCGCATCCTTTTTTAATCGTTAAATTTAGACATTGCTAATTCAATTTGTAAATTTCAAAGTATTTAGAAATAATAGGAAGAGGCCTTCTGTAATAGCAGAATTGATCACGCAAAAACGGGATAAAATTAATAACGGATCATTAAATAATTACAATTTAACTAATACTTTTTAATTACTAACCTGGAGGAATATGGTAGCCAGTAAACCTATTCATGAAAGGGGATTCTCATTAGCGTCGACGTTTGTCCGACACAATCGTGTTCTGAGGATTCAAAGCCTATTCAACAATTCAACAATCAACTAGCAAAAAATCAAATCTTTCCTCGTTATATTGTAAGACTAGAATCTAGATATCTCAAAAATCTTCTTTGAAAGGTTACAAAAATCAGAGAAATAGCTGTACTAATGTCATATTTGCGACGTCCCCCCTCAAGTGCCGTACTATCAATCTACGAGATGTGACGTGTTATTACTTTTGATGGCAGATTATTGCGAACATGAAATACGCTTATCAAAACTGAAGTAAGTAGAAAGTGGGAATGTTACACATTTAGGTTATACCTACTAGATTTTTTCTCTCAAATACTATTTTTTTAATATGAATAACTAGCTGATTACCTGCATCTTCGCCTCTTAGAAAAATTACGATTTCACATAAAACTGTATCCCTCTTGATAGTTCTTGGGGGATTGATAGTTATATTATAACTATATCCTTATCAAATTTGATTAAAATCAGTCCAGCGGCATACTCGTTCAAGTGTAGCTAATAGGCAAGCAGGCAGGCAGACAGATTTTAAATTTCGCAACATTTGTTGTAATATAGTATGGATAAAGTACAACAATTGAATCTTAAATTGACGACGCACCATTACCGCTTTTGGTGTCTCTAGGCGGCGGGAATTTCTTACCATCCGTCTGCTTTTTTGCCTTCCAATATTATTAAAAAAATTAACCTGATTTTAAGAAATAAACTTCTCAAAGTAAGCTTCAGGTATTAATTTACCGACTAGCCGTCGTACCGGGATACAAGATTGGCGAGCAATGACTTCAGTGTGACAAAAAAAAAAATTGATGATACTAATTCAATTTGACGCAAAATTCTACCACCTACTGCGTAATTGTGGTACCGATGTAAGTGACAATCAAACAGACATTCGCCTCTAACGACTTATCCTAAAAGAAACTTGTTACCCACACGGGACCAAAACAATGTTTTAAGCCTTTTGCATTTAGTAATCATTATCTATACATATAATAAATCTGTAGAAGTGTCAATTCTGTACATTGAAAATATTTAAAAAATAATAAACACCCCCTGTGTTACTGGATCGATACCAAACCTAAATATGTGGTAAAAAAAATGTTTGTCTGTCTGTCTGTATGTTCCGGCATCACGTGAAAACTAACAGTTTGATTTCGATGTTACTTAGTATAATTATATCTTATTATCCTGGGCATAAAATGGGGTACTTTTTATCCTGGAAAAATACGTAGAAAAAAAAATTTTAATTTTTCAGTTTTAGACTGACATCCGCGCGGACGGAGTCGCGGGCGAAAGCTAGTAATCCATTTAAATCAGGATTTAAATGGATTTTAGATATGCATGTCTGTGTCAGAAGCATTAAATATAGGGCAAATTTTTTAAAAGTAGGTTTCATTAAAAAAATATTACTATGTTGATAATTTTACATAATAATTTTACTATGATACTTTTTTACTTACTATATTATATTTTATACTTTATTTTAAATTTTTAGTAAAATTTAAAATAAAGTGTTACAATTTAATTTTAACAATTGTGTTTGTCTTTCATTTGTAATATTTATAATTAAGGCTTCATAAAACAAAAGTTATTTCAGGGTGTATCGTTATCTTACAAATTGGGAGTCCGAACTGGACCGATTCTCAGCAAGGCAAAGGTTGTAGTAAAAGGTAGGAAGAAAAAAACTACACGCATAATAGCTTAATTTACTAATAACGAGCTCGCTTAGTTCTCGTGAAATCTTGAAAGTCTACAATTAAACACAATGGTTCAATACATTTTATCAGCAATCAAGAAACACAAAACACCATAAATACACGCAATATTAAACTTTACAATACAAGCATAGGGTATAATATTGTTTGTTTGTTATAAGAATAGCTATGCCAGCACTACTCGTTAGTCGTAAAGAGGGTTGCACAGTTCTAGCTTTTACGTAGAGTGAGTTGTCACGTAAATATTTATACATCGCCATTGCTCCTATTCTCTTGAAAGAGACTCTCTTGACTACAAAATCTATTTTGTTTCATTTTTTACTTTATTTTTATGATATTGAAAGGCAAACAAGCAGACGGATTTCCTGATAGTAAGAAATCTACACCAAAGGTGGTAATGGCGCTTTGCCAACATAAGGCCGAGGTGTTAGGCCTAGAGCAATAGTAAATATACCTGTTACCTTATCCTCCGAACCGGAACACGCCAACGGCAAGTGCTGGTGTTACGAAGGCAGGAATAGATAAGGAGGCGCGGTGGTAACAATCCGGGCGAGTCGCTGCAGAACTCTACCACCAGATGTCATGATGATAGTTTTAGTAGTTTACGAGCTGCCTGGTAGGAAGGCAGATGGTCTATTCTGATTGTGGTTTGATATTTTTCCAATAAAAATTAACAAAGACAGTTTTCTCTTTTGCCATATAAAGGTTTTATTACGAGTTATAGGTATAGTATTATGTTTACAGGTTTTTCAATGGATGTCCTTTAGCTAATCGTATGGCGTTTGAGGTCTTCGTTCTCAAGATCGGCTCGACGACTTATGGGGTGTTTATGCAAATATGTCTTTGGGAAGACTTATGTTGGCCACTTTTATTGTATCACTGGGATTCTTTTATTTACTTACTAACGGCGTCTGCAAACCTAGCGTGAATGTCTTTAGCTGCGACGTAGTCCATGGCCAACCACAACAACGGGTTGTTTATCTATCTGGAGGTGACAAGACTTTCCCATCATTAAAAAAAACATCGGTTTGCTCGCTCGTTAAAACAAAGTCGCTTCCTCTGTCCCTATGTCCCTTTGTATGCTTAAATCTTTCAAACTACGCAACGGATTTTGATGCGGTTTTTAATAGATAAAGTAATTAAAGAGAAAGATTTATATGTATATTGCATAAATGTGCGAAGCCGGGGCGTGCCGCTAGTATTGTTATAAATCAAACTGTTTGACTTGGACTATACAATGTAAACAGGCAAATTGTATTTTGAAGTTATTTAAACGTACCATAAGAGTCACTTGGACTATTGAATGAATTGACTGCTTTGAAAAACTTTTTGTCTTTTCTTCTTGTCTCTCTTATATTAAATTAAAAGCAAATAATCAAACGGAATTTATACTGAAAACTTAAGCTACCTCTATAAAACAAATAAACTGTAAAATGTTTTTCTTTACATATTTTTGCAAAACGTTTGCTGTACTATCCACTCAAGAAGCGGTAAAGACTTGTTAGAGGGCCTAGTCATAATGGGCAGTTTTCTGCTATTTTTAGGAACATGAGCTGAAATTGCTTTGTATAAAGCTCTTATATCTTGAAATTTAGCCCAACTAAAGCTAAAGGGACTATGGTTTTAGCTATGCGATATATTAACGTGCTTTTGTTTTACTTTGTACACTCTGGAATGTACGACTGTCTAAAACGTTACCTAAGTTATTACCTAAGCTTATTATTTCTTTCAAATGCGTCACGCAAATGAGGGATATTTTTTATTCTAAATGTGTATGTTTAAGTATAAAAAATAATGATTAGAAAAAGTGAAATTAATATACTAATAATGATCTAAATGTATATATATAAATTTATTACCATAAATTTGCTAATAATTATTTTTCGTTGTATTGGTTATTGTCTGCAAATCTGAGCTGCAAACACTGGTCACAGTTATGAAAGAAGATTGTAAAGAAAGGGGCTTACATTTGAATGCGACGAAAACCAAAATAATGGTATTTGAAAGAGATGTAGCCAGAACGGATGTAAGAGTTTTGGTTGATGATGTAGTGCTGGAACAAGTGAATGAAATTGTATATCTTGGTTGTGCTTTTAGCAGGGATGGAAGGTACACCGCGGATGTAGAGAAGAGAGTGAGTGCAGGGAATAGTGTGAATGGAGCGTTGGGTAAGCTATTCCAAAGCGAGGTTTTGAGTCAAAAAGCCAGACTCGCTTTGCATAATTCTGTGCTTATCCCAACGTTATTGTATGGAAGTGAGAGTTGGGTATGTCAGAAAGATCATGAAAGTAGGATAAATGCGCTCGAAATGAGAGCACTACGGAAAATCTGTAGTGTAACGCTCGCTGACCGCATTCGTAACAGTGAGATCCGAGAAAGAGTGGGATCGAAAGAAAGTGTTGGTGTTAAAATGCGAAAGGGCATGCTCCGCTGGTTCGGGCATGTGGAAAGAATGACAGATGAAAGATTGACAAAGCAGATATACAATTCGAATGTGGATGGATGGAGATGGAGGGTGGTGTCAAGAGTCTCCAAAACCGGCGTGTTTGTATGAAAAGGGTAATGAATGTGAAGGAAGCAAGACAGGTTTGTCAGGATCGTGAGGTCTGGCACTCGATACTCTCTGCCTACCCCGTAAGGGACTTGGCGTGAAGATATGTATGTATGTATGTATGTATGTATGGTTATTGTCAGGAGAAAAATAATATGAAGAGAAAAACCAGGAAAAATGCTGGGAAAATGGGAAGAGCCAGATTTCAATTTTGTCCATACAAACTGTTAGTAGCTGTTAATGTCAAGTGATAAAAAATTTGCCGGATCCGATCGATTATATACAGATGTATATAATATGTATATCAAATGTTTATGCGTTTAGGTGACGTAAAAATCACAATTGGAATATAACCGCAATTATCCGCTACTATTCTTATCAGATCCGGCAAACTTCTTATAAGATTTTTACTAATTATTATTTTTTTAAGCTCACGGCTTTCCTGATGAAAAGAGACAACAGAAAACCTTGGCCTACGGTTACTGTAGATGGGATAAGTATGTCGCTATCCTGTAGCCGAGCAGCTAGGCCTGTTGTGCAAGTCTGTCGACGAGGGTCTGGAGATCGGAATGATGTTACAACATAAAAACCTACGTTCACATTTTTCCTCAATCTAAATTTAATTTCGGAAGTACTGTCTGTTTGTTTGTTTTCTAATCACACTAAATACATATAATGATTAGATACTTAAGTATCCACTTACGTAGTTTCGAAAACTCCTCCCTAAAGAAAGGTATGAAATATTTACGCAAATCTACGCATAGTAGTGAAGAAAGGGTAGTTTTACTTATTTGTTTTATCAGCAAATATTACCTTGAATCAGAAACATAAAATATACATTTAGAACTACGTCCCTGAACTAAGTTAACTTTTAAAGACAGATTTATTAGAGTGATATTCCAGTAATTAGTTGGTTCAAGTTGATAGTTTCAAGCAATTTGATATAATCACTAAACAAAGTTGCTGCTTGTGAGTCGTAAGTGAAACTTTAGTGATTTGTGACTTAGTTAGTAGGTCACATAACCTAGAAAACGAAACACTACAATGGTAAGGAACACAAGGTATAGGTAAGATACTACGGTAGAAAAGTTAATCGCTAAAATTCTACTATTCTATACATTTCCCTTGGTCATCGCCTGAACGTAAGCACCAATTTCAATAATTCTTTTTGCGTTGTGGTAGATATCGTCAGAAGGATCTTATAAAAAATCAATATTCCTGATTAAGACAGGACATCGACTGTTGGCTAAGCTAGTAAATAATGGATTAACATTATTATCATCATCATGAGCCTAAACCCAAATTAACAACCATTATTATCGTAACGTCTCTATATTTACTCCTTTCAGAGCAACATTATTTTTACTGATTTATTAAATGCAATTCGATGAGATTTTCTTTGAACGTTGGTGACCGCCACAACTCTAGACATCTTTTAAAACCTTAACTTGTATTTTGCAAGTCTTTTAGTAGGAAAGTTGTTACTAATTTAGTTTATAAGTTTGAATTGGGTGTGTCTGTGTATGTAAGGGTTGCCAACTACACAGTTTTGAATATTTTTTTGTTGTTTTACGCTCTAATATACTTTTTGCTATTGAAAAAAGAAAAAGTATACAAAATACTGTTTTTGAACGAATCCGTCAATGTCAAATATTTCAAACTGACATATTAAGCGAGAGGGTGAGGAATAGTGCGCGCAAAACAATCCTAGATTGGTTAAAATTTAAAAAAATAAAGGCCACTTGCACATTCCCGGGTTACATTTGACATTAAGTTAAACTGTCAAATATAAGGTGATATATCCCGAGTTAGACGCTTACTCAGTGTTAAATACTTAATCCAGGAACGTGCAAGTGGCACTTAGAAGAATAACTACTTGCACAGAGTTATTGTATTGTATTGTAATGTGTGGATTCTCGCCCCGTTTCCTGCACACTAACAAGATGACGACTCGAAATAAATATATAGCAGGGGTGGGCAAACTACGGCCCGCGGGCCGCATCCAGCCCGTGAGAGGTTTTAATCCGGCCCGCCGAGGGTTTTTTTAGAAAAAATATGAACCTCCTTAGAAAAATTAATGATCGAAATGTTAAAAGACTATTGAAATTTGAACAATTATGATACTGAATCGATATTTCTAACATATATATTGCGTATTTCATATGTTAAAGACTTCATAAATAAATTTTATTTTAATAAAGGATTGTAAAATTAAAAAAAATGCCTTATATTATCTTTATACAACGTTTTGTAATCGTAATATGTAGTGCTGTTTTTGGGTGTTTTAATTAACCGGCCCGCCTCAAGTTTAATTTTAATTTACTGGCCCGGCACTAGATTTTTTTTATTTACCGGCCCGCGGTCAAAAGAATTTGCCCACCCCTGATATATAGTGTTCTGTAGTCAACTTTGCTTGTCAGAAGCAAAGCTACGCTAACTTAATAAAAATGAGCTCCTCATTTACTTCAGTTAGGTAGTTATACTTGTGGTTGGGTCTATGAGGCTTTTAAAAATTAAATAAAACTAGTCAGTTTTGTAAGAAGCAGTGGAAAATAGGTATATAGGTATTTAAGTCAACAAAGTAATAAAATACTGTTTATTTTTCTTCTCAGACCCAAATATATTTTTCAATATAAAAATAGTTGGCAACCCTAGTGTGTGTTACTGTGTTTTTAATGTTTCCGTTATATACACATATATTGTTTTTTTTTTATTTTGTAATTTTTGTCCTACAGCGGCTGTCCCGGACTCCCTGGACATCTTTCCGAATACTTACCACGCCGTTATCCGGTTAGAAAGAAAGGTGAATAAACCTACGCATATCATTTTATTTCAAAAATCTCACAAAAGTTGAAATGATTGCAGAATTTATAATTATGATTTGTTTCATATTTCGACAATCGTAATCCTGTCTTAAATTAATTAAATTCATTAGGCAAGTACGTGTTCCAACTCCCTTCAAACAATTATTATTTTAAAAGAGTTAAAGATAAACAAAACAATCCGCCACTGCGGGGACGGATAATCTAATTTGCGGTGGAAGAACTTTCTAGAAACAAAAACAAGTAACCAATTAGTAACAATTAAAACAACGCGAACAAAACTTTATACCTTTACGAGTGTCGTAAATCAAATGGGAACAAACCGGGAGGTAATTCTGAGATAATATTTCTGAGGATTTACAAGGAATTAGTCCGGCACTCCCTAATTGCACCCTTTACTTTGCCATTCGTCACTGACAATATTAGTTTAATTTATGTGACTTACCGAGTACTGGTTTTATTCAAATATTGGAGTTCGTTATTTAAATTTGAATTTAGAATGCTGAAATTTTATTTATATTTTTAATAAAAGATAACGGCCATTACGCGATAAGTTTTGCTGCCAGTTTTATTCAGTAACTGAATCACGTTTATACAATAGTTACAAATTATTAAAATTACTTCCAACTTTCGCAATGTTTTTTTGCCTAAGTGCCATTAGAGCTATATATTACCTCATCCGTAGGCTGACAGTATTTAATTTGTATTATTTTGAACAGTACTTCAGTTGTTATAGTGTTGTGTTATTTTGCAACCGGTTGGACGAAACAAATTAATAAAAAAATATAAGTATAATTTTATTGTAATATAAAGAACCTACAAGTGACAACAATAAATTGTGTCTAGAATGAAATTCCGCCATGCGTCGGCAATAAGAAAAGTATAGAAAGTATGACTAATGGTGAACAAAATGAATGCATATAAATGTAAGACGCAGCTTTACAACTAGGTCTATTTGGTCAGTCAGTCAGTCTAATCAATAACTGTGGTAAAACTGAAAGAAAATCCTTTCAAGCGATGGTCTAATATTTAAAAACTGACCTTAATTTCACTCAAATGTCATATAAGTAAACTAAAATACTTATTATGCAGAAAAACTCATAAACTACTGTTTTTCGTGATCGAGTTTAAGTGAGATCACCCGGAAGGTCTTCAAACAAAAAACACCTATATATTCCAGTAAAAAGTATTAAGGTAACATTTACTACAATGTGTAAAAATATTATGACAAATACCTACGTGGTGTTCTTGTCACACTACTAATAATTAGTTAGAAAACTTGGATGCTTTAGAACCTAGTTTAACGAAATTTTCTCTCTTTCACTTCTGTGTAAGTAGTTTTGTTGAAAAAAGAATGATTATAATGTGATTAGTATATATTCAGATTTGTTTAATAAGAGGGCGTTTATTACACACGTCCATTCTCTCATAACGACATGTAAAGTTACAAATTTTACTTTAAAATTTTCAAAATATGAAAGTGAAACTTTTACTACATTGTTTAAATTTCTTTTGGTCTGTGTGTCGCATGTCGCGTGACGGTGACGTCAGAGCAGTCGGGGCCAATATGGCGGAGTCTATAGTTTATAGTTATAGATCAAGTTTCACTTTTACCGTGGTTTCGTAAAACCACACAATCCTTTTTTTATTTAAGACTTGTAGTAAGTACTTAGAATTGCTGACAACGTAAAATACGGACCATAAATAATTTAGGGTTTATACATTTTAGAAACATGAAAGAATTCAATCGTGAAATTGCTAGTTCAAGTGATCGTATTGATAAGTTCCACACGTAGGTCCAGTGTTAAGCAATCACTTAAGGGCGACCACAAACCAACCGCTACACACACGCCTTTGTATATGGATACAACTGGGGTGATTGGTCAATTCATTATGAATACTCTGTGTACTGATGAATATCTGAAAACTTTATTATTCATAGTGTTATCATTTAGATAAGTTTTTTTTCAATTTATTTACTGACTAAACACATAATACAATATTAAGTTGAAGTAGCATTTAAAAACCACAAAAAATGCTACCATAGGTCTTTTTATACCTATGTCTAGTTATTTTTCATTTATTTATGTTTTTATTTCAGTAAATTGAAAAAATAAATAACTAGGTTGAAAACATAAACGATTTATCAAAAATGAAGTTGTATTTGTATTTTTTTTAAAAGAAGTACCATCAAGTATATATTCCCTAAGAGGGAGGCAGAGGCACAAGCAGAACACCCACGACTAGCCGAAGACACTAATGCCCGATTTCACCAAGAGCCCCTATACTTTAGGGGACCTTTTAACGTTACTTATGAGACTGTTTCCATATAAAACAGTCCCCTAAAACACGTTAAAAGGTCCCCTAAATATAGGGGCTCTTGGTGAAATCGGGCATTAGTCCCACAATGTGATAGGTGGAAAGCCTATCTACAAAGGGCATATAGGTATCCAATCCCATGCAACGTAGTTTTTATTAGAAAATGAAAAAACTACACATCCTCCTTGTTAACCAAAACGGTGATCGAACCCGGGATCTTATGAAGCCAAGTCTAACAACTAGACCGCTAGAACACACAGAGACGATTTTTGGCTTGTTTGTTTTTTGATAAATAGGTACCTACTTAAAAATTACACAATCTTTTTTTTATTGTATTTATTGGCTACGAGTGTAATGTGATTGTTACTAAGTAAGTAAGTAAGCGTAGTATATCTTTCCTGAAAAAACGGTAGTTTCTAGTGATTCTTCTTGTAGTTTTTGTTCCTTCAGTTTAACAAAAGTTTTAAGAAAATTAGTCTTAGTTATTTTATAACAATGTAGACAAATTTATGCCAGAAGAAGAGTCAGGACAATCAGACTATCATATTCAAGGGCATATAAATTTTAAAGAAAGAAAAAATTTCGCCCCAGACAGGATTTGAACCTGTAACCTTTCGTCTCAAGCCGACGAATGCTCTAACCAATTGAGCTACTGAGGATTCAAGTCCCGTGGCGAAATTTTTAATTCCTTTCTAACCCGTTAACGCGGGTAGTTATGTCCTATAGATACACAATTCTGAGTACCTACCAAATGAGTTCATCACTTGAATCCTCAGTAGCTCAATTGGTTAGAGCATTCGTCGGCTTGAGACGAAAGGTTACAGGTTCAAATCTTGTCTGGGGCGAAATTTTTTCTTTCTTTAAAATTTATATAAATTTATCCCACGCACAGGGCAAGTGCTAAAAAAATAAAAAAATAAAAATATTCAAGGGCTGCAATTTCAACACAAACAATTTAAAGTGTTATAAATTTTGCTCCCATCAGATGTTTCCATTTATTTTTCAATGTCTTTCGATTAGCTGTAAAATGCTTTATACGTGAGTTTTATTAGTTTGCCCTATATTTTTGAGTACGTCGTATAATCTTCTATTTATTACTACTGACATTTCGCAGCTTGATCTAAGCTGAAATTCTTACTTTTGAACTGACTCTAAAAAAGAAGTTTCATGTATGTTCATGGGTTTCATCGTTATTTCGGAACCGATTTCGAATATTTTTTTTTATTTTTACTTCCAATAAGACAGTAACTGATGATAGAATCCCAGAAAAAATTAGAAATTCTTCTTTTTTTGCTTACCGCGACGCACTTATTTGACGCATATTGCTTGATATCAGGAAATTGTTCTAATTGTTTGTCAATAAGTGCCAAAATAAATGATAAAATAATAATCCATTCTAATATTATAAATGCGAAATCTAACTCTGGCTAACTCTGGAAACTAAACCCTAGCTAAACCATTGTATCGTTTTATGATATAAATCGATAGGTATAGCTAAAGATCCAAGTAAAAACTTAGATTAGTTTATTTTAGAAAACCAACTTTTAAAGAAAAATAAATAGGGAACGAAATTGTTTACGAAAATCGTAACTATTCTACGCTGAACCCAACAGAACCCAACGACTTGTTGGCCAACCCAAGTTGACAACCATGCATATTATCAATTCGCTTTTCTTTATTCTCGCCATGCTGGCCAATGTAACCATTTTCGGAATTTTAAATTTCAGTCCTACTTATCTATCATAATGGTAGATTTTATACCTTAAATTTCATTTAGTAAAAAGAGGCCTTCTGAACTCAAGTACTTTTACATGGTAAAATTTAAGAATTTCACCTAGAGAATATAATATTCTACGAATATTTCTCGTTCCATTTGTAGCAGCCCTCTGGATGTAAAAGTATTGTTTGCCCTAAAAGAAGCCCTCATTAACCGAGAATTAGCGCTGAAAAGCTAAGGTCTGGGAAACCTTAGCTTAATGACGTCATTTAGGTTTTACCGCTCAAATAGTTTATGAAAAACTATTTCTCAAGCTACAGTTGGAATATAAACATAAGATTTATTTTGCTAATTTAGTTGTAGCTTGCACGATTATTATGTAAATTGCAATATTCGTTTTAAAAAATATATGACGAAATTCGTGAGATTACGCAAAAAGCGAAAATATACGACTGCTTGCATAATTCGATGATGATATTTAGTGGTATGGTATTAAAGTACAATTATATAAGTACAATTATAATTATATATAAAAATACACAAATATTGTTTGGCATGGAGGATGTACACAAGTGTACATTATGCATACATACATGCACACATTTTTTTATGATATAGGAAGACAAACAAGCAGACGGATTTCCTGATGGTGAGAAATTCCCGCCGCCTAGAAACACCAAAGCTGGTAATGGTGCGTTGCCAACCTGAGGCCACGATGTTAGGCCTTGAGCAAAAGTAACTTTACCGGCTATCTTACCCTCCGAACCCCAACACGTCATGACGTTATGGCGGCAGGAATAGGTAAGGCGGTGGTACCAATCCGGGTGAGTCGCTGAGAAACTCTACCACCTAGTCAGATGTCACGGTGTTGGTGACGGTAAGCCTTTGCTCGCCTTTTACGAGCTACCTGGCCAGAAGCCTGGCCTATTCTGCAAAGAAGTGTTCAGTATCGAGTGCCAGACCTCACGAACCTGACAAACCTGTCTTGCTTCCTTCACATTCATTACCCTTTTAATACAAACACGCCGGTTTCGGAGACTCTCGACACCAACTTCGGATAATATCCGATTGATCTGATCGTGAAATGTCAGCCTTGGTCTCCCCGGGTACCTACATCCATCCACATTCGAATTGTGTATCTCCTTAGTCAATATTTCATCTATCATTCTTACGACATGACCGAACCAGTGAAAAATGCCCTTTCGCATTTTAACACCAACACTTTCTTTCAATCCCACTCTTTCTCAGATATCACTGTTACGAATGCGGTCGGCGAGCGTTACACCACAGATTTTCCGTAGTGCTCTCATTTCGACCGCATTTATCCTACTTTCATACTCTTTCTGACATACCCAACTCTCGCTTTCATAGAACAACGTTGGTATAAGCACAGAATTATGCAAAGCGAGTCTAGCTTTTTGACTCAAAACCTCGCTTTGGAATAGCTTACCTAACGCTCCATTCACACTATTCCCTGCACTCACTCTCCTCTCTACATCCGCGGTGTACTTTCCATCCATACTAAAATTACAACCAAGATATACAATTTCATTCACTTGTTCCAGCACTACATGATCAACCAAAACTCTTATCCATTATGGAATTTGTAATTACAACTTTACAAATAGTCAGGTATATTTTTGAAAAAAAAACACGCTGATTTGTTGTTGGTAATATGTATGGTCTACATAGAATCAAAATATTTTTTTTCTTATTAATAGAAGCACCAATCAAGCTACTTCACTAGCACTACTAGTAGTAGTGTAGTAGTAGTGTAGTAGTAGTATTAATGTAGGAGTAGTAGCACTTTCTTTAGTGGAAACATCTTTCCATATAAGTACACACACATACTATCTATTATTAGGTACTATTAGGTATAAACAGTTTTCCATTTTCTCGACTATAGTTGGTTTAATAAATGTCCCGCCCTGCCCTACAAGAAAAGAGACATTTCTTTTCCTATATCTACGACTTCTCGATCGTGGGTTATATGGTATATATTTATTGTGGCATTTATTTTATTCATAAATGTTATTATTAAGGCACCTATTGCGTCGCAATACATTGAAAGCAAATAGGTGTCTATTAATAGGGATAAAAATTAGTTACAACAGTACATCATTTAAAAAAGTAATGTTATCTTTATTTTCGAACATTTTAATAAAACGCCAGTAAAAATGACAAACACGGTTACCCGAAATCTCAGCGAATTGCAAATTAAAACATTTTCAATATAAATGCAAAAATAGCGAACTTTGATACTTTATCAATTCACTAAATCAACATTTTTTTCAACAGATCTGTTGATTTTTATATGTCAGTTTCAGCATTATTTGAAAACGGTTTTTACATAAACGGTATGCACTTCTAAAATGTTATCGGAAATAAAAAAATATTATCAATGTGTGCAAAAAAATTAAATGAAAATGAAAGTGCACACACACATATATATATCAGGCAGTAAAACGTTGCGAAGGAAGTTTAGGTTAAACTCCTAGTTTTCTACCTAGAATAGTGATAAATGAGGGTTGGAAGCCTTTCTATAGATCACCTTTTCATGGACAGTTCTTAAGGTTCTTCTATATATTCTTTAATTATTTAGAGCAGGGGTGGGCAAACTACGGCCCGCGGGCCGCATCCGGCCCTTGAGAGGTTTTAATCCGGCCCGCCGAGGGTTTTTTTTAAAAAAAATATGAACCTCCTTAAAAATGTTAGTAGTCAAAATGTTAAAAAGACTATTGAAATTTGAACAATTAAGATAC
>NJDD01007771.1:8358-19618 GCA_002245505.1 Calephelis nemesis | reverse complement strand
CAATAATTATAATTAGTCATTAGTCATAAGTCGTCAGTAAGTCATGTTAGGCTCTTGGGTAAAGCGATTGCTTTACACAAGCTCAAGTAATGAGATTTGGCGGCAAGGAGGAAATACACAATACGCTAATTTCTTCATCATTATTTCATTTGTGCCCTTTCACTGAACAAAATTGTACAAAATGCCACCAAAATTGACTAATTTCAGTCAACATCAACATGAAATTAAATAATTATGAAAAAACTTCGATTTATGAAAAAACTTTTTTCTCGATGGCGCCAAAACTCTTCTAACTATTCATCATCAAAATATTGGTAAATATACTCTATGGTTTTCATTATTTGCTCTATGGTTTCCAAGTTAAAGTAGAAAGGCACTATTAATAAATGCGGCCAGCGTAACTAACGCCAAGTTATTACAAGTTCAACTTATTCAAGAAACTCAAGTGGTTATACGTTAACCTGTTTCTAATTGGCTATTATTTATACAACCTTCTTTGTAATAGGTTACTTCAATGAGTTCACTGTTTTGATTGGATTATAATTACATTTTTGTTTAGTTCAGTCGCCTCTGCGGTCTAGCGGTTCAGTTGTTGGATTTGACTGCATGTGAGCCCGGGTTCGAATCTCGGGTCGGGCAACAAAAAGAAAATTGGGTTTTTCTAATTTTCTAATAAAAAAACGTTGCTCAGGATTGGATATGTGCCCGGTTGGCAATAGGCTTGCCACCTATCACATTGTGGGACTTAGTGTCTTCGGCTAGTCGTGGGTACCCTGGTTGTACCTCTGCCTACCTCTTCGGGTATATGGGCATTAAGATAGTTAAAATTATTTTTCTCTTAAATTAAAGATGTTATTTAATTAAATGAACATAAAGGCCCTCCTCGACAGATGAGTAAAACCGCTGCCATATGTATCGTCGGTAAAGCTCGCCGGTGTATCATTGCAACTCTGCGGTTTCATATACCGACAAGCCCAGCTCGTCGCTTGTCATGTTTGATATAATTTATCCCCAACTGTTCATGCGAAACCTTCCATCGATCAGTACAAATGAGACCTTAATCTGTATACAGTTGTTAATTTTTTTAGTGTGTATTGTTGTGGAAAAAAAATATTCTCTTTATCTTAAAATTTAGTATCTTCACGACCCCCGAAGAGGTAGGCAGAGGCATGTGCATGCACATTCTGCCTAACACCACGACCTCAGGACATCGACTCACCCATAACATCTATGGTCTTCATAGGCCTCTTACGATTAAGGGAGGCGCGTGATTGCTTGCTATCTTTGGCCATGAAAAAAAGTATTCCTCTGTATTGTTGACTAACATCCCCAAGATTCTTACTTTGAGGTAAGATAAATTCATATTTGTCCAGAGATATTATTTACAATGAAAATAAAGTACTAAGGCGCCATAGCAATCTGTAAAAACAAGTACTGACGTAAATTGTATTTTTCAACAATACTTTTCCCCGTGAATAATACGTTGTGCATTAAAAAAGCAAGGTCGCGTGGTAAAAACGTATCTAGTCTCCATAATTACCTGGTGGATAATGCTCACTTATTTTTCTTATGTCACTTAACCTCATTTCGTTATATTTCTATTTTGTTATAAAATGTTGTTTTTTACGATTTAAGTGTACAGTTTGTCTGGAAATATTTGCATGGAAATATAATTTTAAACCGACTACGCACGTAAACGAGGTGTTTGCCTTTGTATGTATGTTTCTTTTTTAACTAGCAGTAGTATAAGAGGCGAGTATCTATTTTTATCACTAATATATTGACTCGGGTTTTTTTAAATCCAAATAAAATTATTTCATTTGCTATTTTCCGCAATGTGTGTGTGTGTGTGTGTGTGTGTGTGTTTGTTTGTGTGTGTGTACGCCTTTCTGTCTGTGTAATTATAATTTTTGAACGTATCGACTGATTTTGATGCGGTTTTTTCATTTAAAGCTCTCGTGATCGAGACGGTTCTTTTTCATTATCTTAACACATTTCAATGTATGATAATAAATTACCATAAGAGTGAAGCCGGAACAGGCAGCTAGTTTAACAGACATGTATATTTTATATATAAAATTCCCTTGTCATAATGTTAGTTAACGTACTCCTCCGAAACGGCTTGACCGATAGTCATGAAATTTTGTGAGCAAATTTAGTAGGTCTTACGATTTACGCTTTAATTATAAATGCTGCAATATTGTTAGGGCCATTTGCACGTTCCTGGGTTAAGTGTCTAACACTAAGTTAGCGTCTAACTAGGATTAAATTTACCTTACATTTGAGAGTTTAACTCAATATTAAAATGTAACTAGAGAATGTACGGCCACTTGCATTAAGAATTAAAATATAGTATTATGACTACTATTATTATTTACCACATTTTTTTCAAATTCTCATATCATCTATACAGTATGTCCAAAAAACGCCGTATTTATTTTAAATACATTTACATCACTTCTTTACAAATTGCTCTCGCTGTGAAACCGACTAGTCCGGTGGGGGCATTAAAATGGACGCAGCATAAATCAGGACCAGATAACCCATAATCCCAATGAGATGGATCCCTCAATTTGTTTGACCCTTAGAGCATTAATTACTTTAGAGCGTAGTGTGCACGATCCAAATATTTTGATTGGAATTTCCAAGGCCCCTTGTCATACGATTATATAAAAATTAATTTCCCTGGACAAATTACATAAATAATTGATCTAACCCCAACGGAAGCAAGTTACATGCTTGTGTTGTGTTAATCAATGATACTAATAATAGAAATATTTAAAAAGATACAAGTATACATTTAAGAAACTACATTTAAGAAAAAATCGAAAACTTATCTTGAAATTGTTGAGATGAATTTCTCAGATGACGTTTGAAATATAAGAACGTACATTCTTCTCGAACGTACGTTTCTCTGTCAAAGTTTCCAAAACTATAAATTAAATAATTTTTGTATCTCCTATATTACGTGAGATAGATAAAGATCAGATTATTTTTTAAGAAAACATCAAGGAACAATGTGAGTTTCAAAAAAGTATCTAACAATATCAACAACAAGTTACATGCTTGTGTTATGTTAGTCAATGATACTAATAATAGAAATATTTAAATAGATACAAGTATACATTTAAGAAAAAATCGAAAACTTATCTTGAAATTGTTAAGATGAATTTCTCAGATGACGTTTGAAATATAAGAACGTACATTTTTCTCTGTCAAAGTTTCCAAAACTATAAATTAAATAATTTTTGTATCTCCTATATTACGTGAGATAGATAAAGATCAGATTAATTTTTAAGAAAACATCAAGGAACAATGCGAGTTTCAAAAAAGTATATTAACAACATCCTGTAGAACACCTAAGTGATACTACTAAAGGAATTAGGAATAACGATCTGAGATATTCATGCTCTAAGGTTTGACCTCTATTTAGGTCACTTTCCCTAATTGTAAATGGGGGTTGAAGCGTCTTCTGTCACAAACTTAATATTTATTAGCTTCATTAACGCTTATGTGAAACTGTGTGTAAATATCCAGTTTACGTTATAAAAGTAAGCCAAAGACTGTGTGTGTGTTTGAGTGTGTGTGTGTGTGTGTGTGTGTGTGTGTGTGTGTATGTGTGTTTGCGTGGGTTCTTGAAGACATAGGTAAATATAACACAAAACATATATAGGATTTGAAAGTAAAACCTTCTCTTTAAAATCGATAAAAAATATGGACTCAGTTTTAAACAAAAAATAAGTATCTTCACGGCGATATCGAGAAAACTGTAAGCAGAGGCAAACCAGGACACCCATGACTAGCTAAAGACACTAGGTCCCAAATTGTGATGGGTAGCAAACCTATCACCAACTATACCCAATCCCGGTCAACATTAATTTTATTACAAAATTAGAAATTGAAAATATACATTTTCTATTATTTTTTTTTGCCTGACCCGGAGATCGAACCCAGGATCTCAAGAAGTCAAGTCCGATGAAGTTTTAAACAACAGAATTATTTGTATTTAAGTTGACTAATACCCATGACATAAGTACAGAATTTGGTTCCTTTGGCCGTGGAGATATGACAGTAGCCATTACAAGTTTTTTTTTTGAGACAATTCAAACTAGCGAAACTACGGGTAACCGTTAATTTCGCATAACTCGATGTAGATGATGCTACGAACAGTAATCTTATAACAGTTAAATGATTGGACGTAGGAAGTCAAACGGACAACTAAAGGATGCGAGGTTTAACCTAAATTCGAGACAATAGATGGGTTATGTATCAATGTAGCTGATTGTTGGTCAATTGCATTTCATCTTGGCCCTATTAAAGTATACCTAGGTTTAATATTGTAACACCATTGAGAATAGAATGAAAATAGGTATGTCGATTATGCAGATATATAAAATGAATTATATCGTGGAGATGTGACGACCCCATCACCTGCTATTCTCTAGCAGCAATTTGCAACCGATTGCAACGATGTAAAAAGTGATTTTTAATAACCAAAGTATGTTTGTTTGTCTTTCGTTCAATTTCTGTGGAGGGAGATACAAAGTTGGAGAGTGACATAGTTTTTAACAGAGTCCAAAAGGAGGAGCTTCTCAATTCTACTGTTTGTTTATTAAACGATTACTCGAAAATAAAATGTGATAGTTGTTTTTTACAGAGATAGATAATGATTTCAACTTTATCCCATATTAATCCTATTAATATTATAAATGCGAAAGTTTGTATGTATGGATGTATGGATGTATGGATGTTTGTTACTCTTTCACGCAAAAACTACAAAGCCGATTACAATGAAATTTGGTATGTAGGTAGCTGAAGACCCAGAATAACATATAGGCTACTTTTTATACCGGAGTTCCCGCGGGATTGGGACTTACGCGGGTGAAACCGCGGGGCGCAGCTAGTTTCATCATAAACCTACTAGTGGTTTTCGAGTTATAACTAACAATGTATATATTTTGCATAAAAATGCTTTAATGATTTGATGCTTCAATGATGATGCATAATTGATTAATAATGCATCAATAATAAGGTCGTCAACTTATATAATAAAATATTAATTATGAAGCCTAACTCAAAAAAACTACTAGTAGGATATTGATAAAGTTAATGTTAGACCATTTTGAAATCATTCACTATCTTTAAAAAAATGTTAACAAAAATACGTAACGAAATATTTGGAGTCGGATTTTTCAGATTTACTGCTCTTAATTTATCCTAATATCTAAAAGGCTACACGCAGAAATGCTAAATATTAAACAAGTTTAAAATTAACGCAGGCTATAAATTACAGTACCTTCGATTTGTAAGTATTTAATGGGTTTGATTAAATTAAAGGTCTTTGGTGGACGTTCCGTTATCTTTAAAGTTTAGGAGTCCCTGGTTTATTTCTGTGAAATTTTAAACCACTTGATTATATTTTGTACCTACCTACACCTACCTAAGACAGCGACACATTAACTACTCTAAAACTATTCTTAATTCATTGTAATTGTAGTAAATATTTTGTTGTTATTTATAAATTATGCTATCATTGAAAAATTTATAATAAAATTTATAACTGGGGTTTCTCATCTACAATAAAATACAAAACAACCGTTTTTTATGATATTGGAACGTAAACTAGTAGACGGATTTCCTGATGGTAAGAAATTCACACACCTAGAGATACCAGAGGTGGTAATGGTGCATTGCCAACCTGAGGCCGGGATGTTACGAATCGAGCAAAAGTAAGTTTACCGGCTAGCATATTCTTGACCCCGACGCTATGACGTGCCAATCCGTACGAGTCGCTGCAAAACTCTACCACTTAGTCAGATGTCACGGTGTTAGTGGCACTAAGCCTATGCTGGAAAATTTAATTTAAAAGTATTATCCAGAAATGACTTTTTTCCACTTTAGATCTTCACTGTAAACCTACTACATTTCATTATTGTTTTTTTCTATCTTAGGTTAGCTGCAAGACATGTTGGAGAAAAGCTTTATGTACCGTATTAATAATAAGTATTTTGTCGTTTTTGATTTCTCAATAAAGTATAGTGTGTAATAACAATAACAAAATGTAATGGTAACATGTTAATAAAATATTGAAACATAATTTGTTTTTCAAAATATTTTATTCATAACAATCGTACAGCATTACAAATATATCCATAGCCCCAATAAGTACTCACATGTGTTCTCCGAATTATTTTTATAATAAATTCGTATTCTAAGTTGCAAAAAACAGTTACTTGAATGTTTGTATTTTTGATAACTAGAGTCATCGCCAACCTCCAACATTATTATTTCAGCATGACGATTGTTAAACTGGCAAGTCGTATTCTCTATCTGTGCTTTATTTAGAACCGGTAAATTTATTAAGACAGACAGATGATAAGATACTAGTAGTAATATCTGGTTGAAATTCCGCATATTCACACTTGAAAATATTTAATCGAAGCAAATTAATCCGGTATTTATGCATTAATGCATCTGGCTTTCGAATGGAATATTTACAAAACTATGAAGTATATAGGTATACAGGATTACATTTCAAAAACCGATTTCGATCTTTGAAGTAAAGCTCCCCGTGTTGGTCCGGGCTCCTTTGCAGAATAGACCATCTGCCTCTCTTGCCAGGCAGCTCGTAAAAGGCGAGCATATGCTTATCGTCGCTAACACCGTGACATCTGACTAGGTGGTAGAGTTTCGCAGCGACTCGCTCGGATTGGTACCACCGCCTTACCTATTCCTGCCGCCATAACGTCATGACGTGTTCCGGTCCGGAGGGTAAGGTAGCCGGTTAACTTACTTTTGCTCGAGGCCTAACATCCTGACCTCAGGTTGGCAACGCATCATTAACATCTTTGGTGTCTCTAGGCGGCGTGAATTTCTTACCATCAGGAAATTCGCCTGCTTGTTTGCCTTCGTATAACATAAAAAAAAATATTAAAAATGTAAATTGTAATTTTTATCCGACACAAAATACAAAATGTATGGCTACAACTGAAACAAATCATTTAACTGGTTCCCGGTGACAGCAATCGATGCACAGGCTGGTGATGTCATAACTCGTACTATGTATCTAGTAGTTCTACATATGTACATAACGTGGCAACAAGCGACGTTTAAACGATTACAATTTGCCAATAAAATTAAAAATGATAATGCATTTTACCCCTAAATTAAAATTTGGCCGATCTTTTGAAAGTAACCCAGTATAAATACTTTTAAGCTCTCATCCCTTAAGAGACAGGCAAGGTACAGGAAAGGTATCCATCCACAAATAGCTGAACCATTACTTAGTCCCCCACAATGTAATTGTTGGCAATATTTCTCCACTCAGTTTTCATTAGAAACATGATATATTTGGGCAATCACGCACACACGCACGCAGGGTACCCACGGAGAGTGTGTAGGGGACACACACACAGATATTCAAACTTGTAGCATTCTTTGTTTTGCGTCGGGGTTTTAAAAAATTGGCTCGACGAGTTTCTTTCGCCAAGTCAGTCAGGGCAATTTTTAGAAATATACGTTTACTATACAATGTCGGCTTTTTTGTACAATGTTTTCTTATTTTAAATCGTATCATTCTGTAACTATGTAAAATAAAAATGTGTAATCATTTTAAACAATACAAATTTAATAAGGCTTCAAAAACACACAAAACTTTTTGGAACCACTTTAGTGATGCACGGAATGTGTATCGATGTCGCTGACAACACGAGGGAGCACCGATTCATCGATTATATTGTTGACGATATCAGTAAATGACTACATATCAATAGATTTTCAATTAAGAGTGCTTGGTATTGTTAAAAGTAAAGTTTGACCTGCTTTTATTTGACCTCGTTGGTCGAGTGATTAGGGTACACGCCTAACTCTACCAATTAAACACAAGGCTTGGGTTCGATTCCCACTCCACATATGCGATGAACATTTAGATGTCTGCATTTTTGGGTCTGCGTGTTTATTAAATGAAATCTGATATTCACCCCCATATCCCCTAAAAGGTAGGCACAGATACAAAAAGGGCACACACGACTAGCCGAACACACTAAGTCCAACAATGTGACAGGTGGCAGGACTATCGGCAAGCAGGCATAGGAAAATGTAATAATACACATTTTCTAATTTTTTGTTTGCCCGACCCGGGGATCGACCTCGGGACCTTAGGTAGTCAAGTCCGACAACAGGACCGCTAGACCACAGCGGCGATTCTGGTATTTATTTAAGTATTTTTATGTATTAGTGTCGTTGAACAACATCTATAACACCAACATATAATTTGCTTTGAGGTTGGATTTCATTTGTGTAATTTGTCCAGGGATATTTCCATTTTTTAGAACCCACCTCGTAAGTACAAGGTTTACCGCCCACAACTAGCTTCCTTACCACAAATTGGTGCTGTTAAAACTTCGGTAGACTTTCTTTTAAAGTAAAAAGTGTTTTCCAGATGAAAAGTGTTCCAGATTTCTGTACATCGTCGCTGAGTGGCTGCACTATGCGTTTTTATAGTATGCCGCCGAGTGTTCTCGAAAGCGCCTTATCCAGGCTCCATTTCACAACCATAAGACAAGGTGAACTAATGCCGTATTATCCCTACTTGGTTGTTATTAAGCGAACCAGAAAAGAAAGATCTTCGATTGTCCTTCTTTACAAAGAATATTTCTACATCACTAGGCCAGAAGTAGTACCTAGTTGTTTTATAATACCCTCGGCTGTACTTACTTCTACATGTAAATAACTAGCGGCCCGCCCCGGCTTCGTACGGTTATGAAATATACATATAAACCTCCTCTTTAATCCCTTTATCTATTAAAAAACCGTATCAAAATACGTTGCGCGGTTTTAAAGATTTAAACATACAAAGGGACAGAGGAAGCGACTTTGTTTTATACTATGTAGTGATGTGAAATTGAAATTAGTAAAGACAATAAAAAAAATTGCTTTTCTTTCATCTTTCGAAGTGCAATAAATTGAAAGTTACGTTTGTGTCATCGTACTAAGCTATCAGTTATTTAAAAAAATTATCGGTTGTAATCTATCATGGTAGATGCTGGTCATTCTTCAGATTCTGTTTCGGTTTCCAACGAAGGCTGGCATTTGTGTGATGAAAACATTAGCCGGTATTAAAGTTTTAAAGTTCTCTTTCTTAGGTAAATGTTGTTAGTCCTAGTTTGTTAGTAAGGTTAGTCCTATGTTAAAGAAACCGTTTAGCCGTTAAAACATACATACAAACATACACTCTAACCCCTTTATCCTAATCAATATGGCTTAATCTATTATAAAATAACATGTCCTGACTGACTGATTCATCATAGCCGGGCAAAAACTATTAGAGTTACAGCCATGAAATTCGGTATGTAGGGGAATTTTATTGAATAGACACCCACTAAGGACCCAATTTTGAAAGTCTTCCTCTAAAGGGGTCAAAAAGAGCTTGAAAGTTTGCATGGAAGACCGTCTTTTCTAGAGTTAGAAACATGAAACTATGTTTTTTGGATAGTCATTATTAATACTCATATTAGATACATATTTTGAGCATTTCTGGAAATTCTTCACCGAAGGGAGTGAAGGAGTTAAAAGTTTTTATAAAAGTCCTTATTAATGGGCTATAATCAGATATTATTCACTGCCACGCGAGCAAAGCCGCGGGTAACAGCTAGTTTTACCATAAAATAAAAGTTTTAATAAGTCTAAAACAAGTGAATAGACTCTAAAATATATAAAGAATACCTTTCAGCCTCTGATGTAAATTCGCAACTTCGAGGTCCGAATTTTTTAATTCATTGTTGGAAACTTAAAATTGAATTCGCAAAGCTAGTTCTGTACCTTTTTTGTAACCCATTTGTAACTTCCGTATTCAATTTGTATTTTCAATTAGGTTAAATAAACTACATTTGTACTGTCCGGGTTTTTCCTGCGGGTATTCCTCTAGGGTTTCTACATTTTTTTACAAAAAAGCACATACATATATACATTAAATTTTTGTATTAGTATCGTTAACTAATAGAAATAACACAAGCATATAATTTGCTTACTTTGGGGCTAGATTCAATTTGTGTAACTTGTCTACTGAAATTTATTTATTTTATTTAAAGCTGTTTGCTTTGGCAGACGAATTTCCTGATAAGTAATATAGGTATAGTCATTGCATATGCTCAGATATAATTACCAGTTACTCTTTAAATTTAGATATTTAATGGAAATACCATAACAAGCGTATCTACGTTAAAGAGACAGAAAAATGTAAGCCTGTGAAAATAATTCTGGCAAGTCGTTACAGAACTCTTTTTCTTTCTTTAGTTTTTGGCAGTGACATTAACATTTGCCGTAAGTAAAGTTGAAATATGGATCAAGTAACCCGATTTAACAAAATCTGGTATAAATTATTTAAAATTAGTCATAAATCGTCAAACGAAAGTCATGTCAGGGTCTTGAGTAAAGCGGTGGCCTCGTTACTCAAGCTTATTTAATGAGATTTAGCAGCAACGAGATCCTCATGATTATTTCATTTGTGAACTTTCACTGAACAAAATTGTACAAAATGAGTACAAAATTGACTTATTTCACTTAATATAAATTCGAAATATCAAAATTATTAAAAATCTACGACCATCTTTTGTCTCTATGGTGCCACAATATTACATAACTCTTCTAACTAGTCTGACAGAATGAACTTGTGGAATAATTGAGTAATCTAAGGTACTAAATTATTCCACTAACTTGAGTTTTCTAGGAACTAAATTATTCCAGTAACTTGAGTATTCCAGAGACTCAATTATCTTAGTAACATTCGTTTGCAATAGGACCGGCTTATTCTTGTGTCAAATGATTTATTGTTGCGCTCCATTCAATCATAGCAAGATCATTGACTGCTATACAACGGCACGCCTCGATTAGTTCTATTGTCTTGGCTATTCCTGTTGTTATTGCACCTGTACTCGCCACTGTTGTATTCCGTGCAGAACAGCAGGTTAAACGGTAGACTAGCACATGTGACCTAAGATTATTTAATGCATAGCGACGCGTTAAAACATAGGATAGAATAACTGTTTATTGTGTTCCAAAATACATAAAAAAAACTAGCGGCCCGCACGTGCAGCGGTACGTATAAACATAAATATTAAAATAAATATTGGAACATCAAATTAATTTATGCAAACAAAAAAATATTTTATTAACACAACAAAAGAAAAAAACAACTAAAAAAAGTTTCAATATGATAACACAATCTTTAAAAAGTTTCAATTTGACTAAAAAAACATTTGTC
>NJDD01007770.1:12654-76544 GCA_002245505.1 Calephelis nemesis | reverse complement strand
TAAAAATCTGATTTTTGTAATAAATTTAACAAACAAGTGACTTTTATTATGGTTAGAAACAACGTTCTTCTGTAGACACCATAGATGTTACTGGTGAGTCACTATCTAATATCCGGATATCTTGGACCAGGTGTTTACCAGCTGTCCTTGAGAGAGAAAAGATGGATATAATATTGAATTTCGTGTGATATGTGTAAAATTAATGAGTTTTGGTAGTATTTTATATAATTTTGTCGTTCTATTGCACAAGTGAAATAATTAAGAATAAATTTTCCCCGTGTTGCTAAGGGTTCTCTGTGTAGATAGACCATCTGTCGTCCTGTCTGGCAGCTTGTAAGAGGCGAGCAAATGCGAAAAGGTTATCACCAACAAGACCACTAGTGGTAGAGTGTTGTGCAGCCACATGCTGATTCACCGAATTTCCTATTCCTTCTGTCATAATGGCAATGCCATGTTTCGATACGGAGGATAGGGTAACCGGTAGATGTTGACACATATGGACTGATTTGGATAGTTATTTTAACACCCCGGCCTTAGTACAGCGACACACCAATATTTGTGGTGTCTATAGGCTGCTGTCATCTCTTACCATCCTGGAAGCCACGTGCTTGTTCGTTGTATCTTGAATAAAAAAACTTGTAATTTTCTCCATGTCGCCAAATCTCACTTGATGAGCTTCTGAGACCCTGACGTGACATTATCACGGCTTATGACTATTTTGAATCATCTTGGCGCAGTTTTATGAAATCGGCTGATTACTTGATTAATATCGCCTCTGTGGTCTAGCGGTCCGGGTGTTGGACTTGATTGCATGAGGTCCCGGGTTCGAATCCCGGGTCGGCCAACAAAAAGAAAATTGGATTTTTCTAATTACAAAATGTTGGTCGGGATTGGAAATGTGCCTGGTTGGCGATAGGCTTGCCACCTATCACATTGTGGGACTTAGTATCTTCGGCTAGTCGTGAGTGCCTTGGTTGTGCCTCTGCCTACCTCTTCGGGGATATGGGCGTGAAGATATTTTTTTTTAAATTGTTAATTGAAATTTACCTATGGCAGATGCTTACGCCCATGCTCAAAATTAAAAAAGCCATATATTTTACCAAAACGTGGGTTTTCGTATAAATAAAGCTTAACACTCGAGCCTTACGTTGATAACGCTTCATTACTTTTGGTGACTATTTTTCAAATATTTGCTATTTGGTAGATTGATAGTTTGACAGATTGATTATGAATTGATACTGAGTAGGAACTCTCGAAGCGAGAATCCGATACTAACTGATAAAAAGCATGAAAATTATGTGAGTCGCCAACAGCGGCGGCGATATGAAACTGCTGAAGCTGCATTATGTTTAAGCACATGATCAATGTAACGTACAAAGCTCGTTCATTAAGGCCCCATACTCAGCCAGAAGAGCCAATCACCGCACTCCCTCGTTCCATGATTACTATGAAATATTGCGCTCGAAATAAACGTCTTATGCGACAAATCACTATTTTTGACACTATAAAAGTAATTTGAAAAAAGTATAAAAACTGAAACACTTATCTTTTAGGTATAATACTCATCTATGTTTATGTTAAATCTGGTGTCGATATTTTCATAATTGAAATAGACAGTTGGGTTTTGATTTCAAAAAAGGGTTAATTTTTGATTTTTTTCTATCGAGCAAAGTGAAATGAATCGTGTTTTGGAAACACTAGTCTTATAAAGCATATTTATGTTAATCTTGTGTATTTTTGTCACCAAGATCCATGACTGCTTTGTATGATAAAAACATTAAACTGCTGACGTATTTTAGCGTATACGGCCCCTTAATATTTTGTGATTTAAATTTTTCACCACGTTGTTCAAAAGCTTTTTTGCTTAGCACTCTTTATTTTCAACAATACAAAACCTTCTTATTTAAAGTGAATGCGGTAAAGGTTTCAATAAACAAATTCCAGTTAGCATCTGCACAAACGTTGGCCCTGCATGGAAGCCGAACCCGCAATATTAATGAAGCAGTGCCCGTTGCCAAGAAAATTACATACCCAACGATGTAATAAATATTTATTCGCTTTAATTTTAGATTTGTCTGTGTTATTGGATTTTGGATTGAAAACTTCTTTGGCATGGAGCGAGTTTTTAATAGAAGGAAAAGTTGAATTAGAAATTCACAACACGATATATCGATACAGAACATTCTACAGCACTATACGATAATTGAGACGTGCCATATTCGATTCTTTATGTATCACAAAATATAACTGAAATCATTGATGTTTTTATTTTAATAATTCCATTTAAATTTTTAAAAAAAGTAGAATTGCCTGCTGGGTTTTTTAATTTTAAAACTTGGCTGTAAGTATACTGTATATGTAGCTTCCTGTATCGTTACAAAAAAATAGAAATAAAAAAGTTAGATGTCGTATTCAATTTTTGCATGCGGTTTTACATCAATGTTGGGTCTATTAAGTAATAAATAATATATTGTTACGTCCATGGTTGGGTCATTGTAGCTTTATGGGGCTTTTACACGAGAGGCAAGTTTTAAGACTGACGGATAACCTAGTGTGTAAGTCTATGATTGACTTTTATTTGCATATATTTTGATAACCATCATTCAAATATAATCACATCAAATTAACATATTTCAAACTATAACAATGTTTATCACAAAATGATAAAAGAGAAATTGGAATATATTCGCTGTTCTCGTGATAAATAAGAAAGAATGTAGTACAGTGAAAACATTCAAAAGACACTGTATTGTTTCAAACATGGCTTTAATGTGTAATATATAAAATGCTGCTGTCAAAAGTCTCCGAAAAATGTCTTGTATGAAAAGAGTATTTAGGAGGAAGCTATGCAGGTCTGCTAGTATCTTAATATTTGGCACTCCGTACTTCTTGCCTACCCTGCAGGGGACCAGGGAGCTGATTCCGTATCTTTTTAGATACGGAATTAGCTACCTAATTCCGTATTGCTGATTTCCTATCATTTTAGAGATAATCACTGGGAGTGTACGTCAAATAGCTGTCAAATGACGTGTTTTATATTTGCTATCTCCTGTGACCAACAGAAATATAATGGAGACAGAAAATACAAAATACGTCATTTGACAGCTATTTGATGTACACTTCAATTAGTGATCATCACTAAAACAAAAATACCCTGCTGGTCTAAACTAAATTTTTTAAATCTTTTAACTCAACAATTTTTCTGATCCCGATCAATTGTTAAAGATATGTACATGGATACAGTACTACAGTACAGTACAGTAATTAACCTAAAAATGTTTGGTTTCTTGCAGTCTTTCTTAAGCACATATAATAAAACTAGCAGTTTCACGCAGCTTCGCCTGCGTAACTTGGCTTCTACTATACCGATTTGGATGAAACATAGCCTATGTCACTCTTGAATAATGTAGCTTTCGAATGGTGAAAGAATTTTTAAAATCGGTCCAGTAAACGGTAGGTAAGTAAACGTCATATTTTTTTATTTGAGAAATACGAATGTTTTAAGACTGACACAGTTTATAAAATTATTAGATACTTACAGATTCGAACTTTTAATAGTACTATTAAAAAAAGCACTTTAGTAGTAGTACCAGATTTCGATTACTCAATAGTAATAAAACTAAATATCGACTATTAAACTTTATCAACTACATATTTAGACAACAATTAAACCAACTCCATGTTTCCAATTAAACCAACTCCATGTTTCTCATATTTTAAGAATGGTTAAGTTAAAAATCTGCTTGAAACGATATCGCATTATATCTAAAATCTTGTCAGAGAAAAACGTTTCTTTATAAACTGGACATCTTAAAAACCAATCAGGAACTCAAGAGGCCCTTGAAAAGGTAAAGCAATGGCAACCTTCCTTATACGTGAGTAATGAGCGTTTTGTGTACAACATAATGTATTTTACATATTATGTATGTATCAAAGATTGTTATACCTATTACATGTCGTTTTTCTTAAGATTCCTATCGTTTCTTAGAAAACCTAACTTAGGTATTCCTAAACAATATTTTTTTGCGCAGTTAACGACTTTGGGAAAAGGTAGAGGTAATATTCTTTATTTTATACTTCTGTATATTTTTTATGTATAATAATTGCCTTTTCGTTGTTCTAAACAGATTTTAAAAAACTTATTTGATTTGAAAGAATTCACCTTTAAATGATCCCATTATCAAATTTGACGATGATAACATCCCAGGAAGAAAAATACTAAATGTTTTGTGTAATTTTCAAGACTAAATATTTTTTGAAACTGAAGGCGGTTTTTTGTTGTTTTGCTTAGGGCATGAAGGAAAAAAACAGGTTTCTGTTCTTTATACGTTATTTTAAATATTTTGAGTGTGTATGTCACTGAACTCCTTCTAGACGGCTGGACCGATGTTGATGAAAGTTTTTGTGCGTGTTCAAGGGAATTCGAGAATGATTTAGATTCACAATTTGGTCTCCTGGAAAATGTTTTTTAATTAACTTTTTAATAATAAGTCGTTGTTGATTTTGGAATGTTTCACATCGGATCCGACAGACTACGCTACTGTCGAAGCATTAATGTCAAGCGATACGAAGTTTGCTGGGTCAGCTAGTATTTATATAAAAACCGTTAAGCTGTTTACATATAACTCACCTACCGAGTTTTAACTATGTGATCCTAATAGATTACGAAATAACGTAGCTTATGCTAATAGAAATAACGTAGCTTCGATTTTTGCCAATTCGATATTTGCCAAAACGTATAATATTGTAAACCACATCTTATTCAAGACAGGGCGAGTGTTGGTAATATAGCCAAGTAAACTAATTTAAAGTTTTTGCTATCTCCTTTCAACGACAATAACAGAAAGAGACAAAACACGTATAGTACTGTCAGATTAATTTGTACATGACATTACTACAGACTTTTAAATCCATTCCTCGAAAAACGTTGATTAAAAACGTCATCAGTTGACATGTCCGGACCAATCTCTCATCTCTAAAATGTCCCATCTCTTTTATTTATGTTTCATTTGAAAAAAATAACACATACCTAAACTTAGTTTAGTTAGTGCTCAGCAGAATTACCACCATTAACTTCTTTAGTATACCACAAAACTACTTTTATGCTTAATAAGCAAACAGATTCTACAAAATGCACTCAAATCTTTAAAGTCTAAAAATTTTATGGTCCTTAACGAGATGCATTTCCATGTTTCACTTCAGGAACATTTCTGAATAATTCCTGTAAGTGAAATCACATCATGTAAAACAGCTTATGACTCTCTCGCTGGTGAAATATGAATGTAGACATTTGAATGCTTCAGCTTATTTGGTGGTAATATCTCTGTGCTGTATATTGCTGACTATTCCTCATCACAGTTGCCTGTAATATGCACCTTCAGGGTCTGTTCTCGAAGGTCCATGATTGTAGCTTTTTACTTAACATTGGTTAAGTAAAAAGCTACAATCATGGAACCGAATGAGACTAAACTAAAATTTGAATCAACACTCAAATCTTATATGTTGACAACTAGCTATTACCCGCGGTGTTGCCCGCGTGGTTAATGGTCCTACAGTAATATTTTTTGGAATAAAACTAGCCTATGTGTTAATCCAAGTTACCCTCTACGTGTGTGCCAAGTTTCTTGAAACTTAGTTCAGCAGTTTTTGTGTGAAGGAGTAATAAACAAAAAACAAACATACAAACTACCGCATTTATAATATTAGTAGGATGTTAGTGTTGATAATAACCTTAATTCTGTAAGAATAAAACTTACGAACTCCTGTCTTTTTAGTCATTTACATAGCAACAAGTGTAGTTTATAGCTCTAAAAATATTTTTAATTTTAATAGCCTCTAAGGTCTAGCGGGATAGCACTCCGCCGTGTAGTTTGATTTCCTGAGGTATCGGTTTTTTATCCCTAGGTCGAACAAAAAAAGCAGAAAGTTTTTTTAATTTTCTGACATTACAACGTTGCCTAGTTTGGTTATGTGCCCGATTGGCGATTGGCTTGCCATCTATCATATTGTAGGACTTAGTACCTTTGGCTAGCGGTAGGTGGCCTAGTTGTGCCTACCCTTTCTGTCTACCCTTACTGTTTTTGTCTACCCTTTCTGGAATATGGGCGTGAATATAATTAATTGTTAATTTATTCTAGTCTAGTTTAAAAACAAGTCCGAGTACCAACATAATTACCACGATAATTTACTATTGATATACCATTTTTTAATACAAATGAATAGTTATATGTGATTTAATTATTTTTGTCAAAAAAAACCTATAAAAATGCTTTTAAATAAATAAATTATTTAACATTTCAAATTTAATAGTAACAACTACAATTATAGTAGGTATTTTACAAGTTCATTTACTTTTTTACTATTTTTTATACTTTCTGTTTGAGAATTTCATTAACGTTCTTTTGTGGGTACAAAAAAAATCTACGCGCTTTTTTTATAAGTAAGCATTTTCTTACCCCATATTCCCAAAGATACAGAGGTACATTCATACATGCTCACAATTACCCTATGGTATTTACAGATCCATAATATAATATGTGGCAACCTATCGCTAAAAATACCATAAAAACGATTAAAACTTCTGCTAGTAATAAATATACATCGCTTAGGGATACTAAAGATAATAGTGTTTTGTCACTCTGGGGTAATGAAAATACGCGTCTTATGTAAAATTAGGATCTACGTTATGTAAAATTAGGAGGTATCCTGCCACACCGAAACCCAATAGTGGCGAGCACTGGTGTTAAAACTCGAACACCTTCATAATCACAATGTTAGAGAAAAAAACAACATTCGCCTTTTACAAAATGCTTATTATTATTTCAGTCTTCAATGGAACGCAGAATTAACATTGCAAAAATAAAAAGCAAAAAGGCAACCATTATAAAATAAAAAAAGCTTTAAAAGACAGCGTACACTTGGAAGCTCTTGAATTTATGAATATACGAGTAACTATAACTATAAAAGAGCTTTTGTGCTCTCGTAAATGAAGGAAAAATGCTGTCATTTATTTTTAGGTCAAGAGTTATTGTATTTCAGGATTGTATATCCTTCCCTACTGAGTAACGAAATCAAGGGCTTTCATCGGAAGGCGAAACTTGAAGAGTACTTTATTTTATAATAGGCAAGACTCTCTTTATTTTAATTAAAATACACAGATAATTAAGTATTTTGTAAAAATAAATGATTTTGAATAACGTTTCTAAGTTAAAGTGAAATAAAGTAAGTAAGTATCTTCACGCCTATATCCCCGATAGAATAGGCAGAGGCACTTCAAGGGCACCCACTACTAGCCGAAGACACTACATAAGTCCCATAATATGATATGAGGCAATTCAGGCAAGCCAACCGGGCACGTATCCAATCTCGGGCAACTTCATTTTTATTAAAAAAATAATTGTATTCTATTTTTTTATTGCCCGATTCCAGGATCGAATCCGGTAAAATCAAGAAGTCAAGTTCGACGCCAGACCTCTAGAGCACAGATACGATTACAACAAAATATTTTTGAGAACATTTTTAGGTTCAAGTAAAATAAATATTTGGAGCTCTCCTGATATCTACGGGGAGAGAATTCTAAAGCTTCTGTGCTCGTGAGGTAAAAACACGGTTATAGTAAAAAGTTTTTCGAAATGCTTACATGTGAAATTGCGGACAGAGATGAGGCATTTAAATAAATAATTACGAAAGATAAATCCAGGTTCGACGAATGAGGTCTATTAATTCCAGAGCAAATGAAAACCGATCATCATTAAGCTTTATTTATCTCAGTTAATAGGACACAGTAACGTACGTAAACACATATATTTTGATGGAATGCTTTAATATATTATATTGAGCTGACACTTTAATTGAAGAGCGTTTTTAACATACATACAGTAGCCAGGGTATTGAGTAACAAACGTTACGATCCTTGCTGGCTTGCTTAGCTTCCTCCGTGTTCCTTTTTGACATACAAACACACAGATTTCGATGACTCTTGAATCCACCTTAAGCAAAGAGTATAATAATCTCTTGCTAAAGGGTATTTATATTCCTTGAACAGTACCTATACAGGACACCCTAAGATAACCCGAGCCATTTGACACATGCAAAAAAACATAGAGCCGAAGCGATAGCAGTTACTCTTTGTTTGTTTGATTCAAAAATACTATACTCTATTTTTATAACAAAAAAGGACCAAAAAAATTTACTGCATTGTTATTGGTCCACATAATCAACATAAATTTAATTTCAATTAATCAGAACGCGTCATTACAATTTGACAATGAGAACAAAAACGTAGTGCCAATCGCTACAAACGCTACATCTCACTCTGTTAGTATCGGAAATATGAGAGGGATATACTCAGTACTCGTTTGATAAAATAAATAGACTGTAGATGGTTATTACTGGACTCTACTATAATTCGTTAATCAGAATTTTGCACACTTCTAAAAAATCCTAACTTTAATGGAAATCCAAAAAAAATGCTTTAATTCTAAGTCGGGTCGTCTAGGTAATGGTATTATTACATGCATACATACATACATATCTTCACGCCAAATCCCTTACGGGGTAGGCAGAGAGTATCGAGTGCCAGACCTCATGATCCTGACAAACCTGTCTTGCTTCCTTCACATTCATTACCCTTTTCTCCCCGGGTACATACATCTATCCACATTCGCATTGTATATCTGCTTTGTCAATCTTTCATCTGTCATTCTTTCCACATGACCGAACCAGCCCTTTCGCATTTAACACCAACACTTTCTTTCAATCCCACTCTTTCTCGGATCTTACTGTTACGAATGCGGTCAGCGAGCGTTACACCACAGATTTTCCGTAGTGCTCTCATTTCGACTGCATTTATCCTAGTTTCATAATAATTGGGTATGTCAGAAAGACATACCCAATTATTATGGTATTATTAGGCATATATTAGTGAATCCCGTTCGTCTTCGTATGTCCTAATATTGTTAATAGAAAAGTGTCTGTCTGTCTGGCTGTCAGTCTGTCAATTTTGATGAAATTTGATAAACAAACGTCTAAAGATTCCAATTTACACATAGGCTTTTTTCAATCGATTTCTCAATAGCTTAGAATGAGAGATGAAAATTTGTACGAAAGTCTATTCTACGCAAGGAAAGTCGTGAGTAAATAGCTAGTATATAATATAAAAACACAAGTTCCAAGAAAGTCTACCTGAGGCAAGACAGTGATTAATGGATGGTAAATTCAAAAATGAATATCGAAAAGTGGAACGCTTATCAAAAGCCTTCAAAAGCTTCTGTCTGCGTTACATTATATTATTAGAACATTATATTGTATAAGTATTTAGTTTCCTGCGACTTTGTCCGTATTTGTCCGTTTTTCCCCCGTGTTGGTCCGGGCTTCTTTGTAGAATAGACCATCTGCCTTCCTTGCCAGGTAGCTTGTAAAAGGCGAGCATAGGCTCATCGTCACTAACACCGTGACATCTGACTAGGTGGTAGAGTTTAGCAGCGACTCGCCCGGATTGGTACTACCGCCTTACCTATTTCTGCCACCATAACGTCATGACTTGTTCCGGTTTGAAGGGTAAGATAGCCGGTAAACTTACTTTTGCTCGAGGTCTAACATCCCAGCCTCAGGTTAGCAACGCACCATTACCACCTTTGGTGTCTCTAGGCAGCGTGAGATTCTTAACATTAGGAAATCCGTCTGCTTGTATGCCTTCCAACATCATAAAAAAATGTTTGGCACGATATCTAACAAGCCGCTTTCCTGATGGAAAGATGTTATAGGTGCGTCGCTGTTTTGTGGCCGGTTCTACCCACCGGATTAAAATTCAAATTCAAATCATTTATTTGCCAAATAGGGTTACGAAACATCACGTTGTCATTATGGTGACAAGAAGCAGATAAGGCAGTAAATTTTCACCAGGTGAGTTGCAGCAAGGTACTCCACCATCAGCGGTTTTATTGGTATCTGTTTATCCGATTACGGCCTCTTACGCACTGCCAAGTAGAGTGACAGTGAGTCTATTTTAAACACAGGATCTGGATCAACAGGCGGAAAAACCTACAACTTGGCCCATGTCCATTTTCAGCAAACTAGATGAAAAATAACATACGATGTGGAATAGTTATATTGTAGGACGTAGGTTTTTTATTTGAAATAGCTAATATGTTGCTAACAGATGGATTTCCTGAAAGCTGATGGAGACATGGAATGGTGCGTTGCCAACCTGAGGCCGGGATGTTAGGTTTCGGGCAATAGTAAGTTTACTGGCTTCTTTACGCTCCGGAATCGGAACACCTCAACGGCAAGCATTAAACGTTATGGTGGCAGGAATAGGTAAGGCAGTGGTACCAATCCGAGCCAGTCGCTGCAAAACTCTACCTCCTAGTAAACTAAATAAAAAGTTGGTAGTTATAAAGTTTTCGAAACAGCTTTCTATCTATATATAAATCTATTTATCTTTAGCGAACTACATTTCATTTCTAGAGCTTTCTTATTACGTAGAAAACATTTTTTCGTTGTTTTGCGCTATTGTAATTTTGAATTTAATTTGAACCACTACTGAGCAAACTATTAAAAGATTTTCGTGAATTCTCGCTCTCACAATTATAAAGATTAGAGTAGAGTAAATAGGTTAGGTAGAGATTGCTTTGAGCCATAAGACCAACATTTGTACATTTTTTCTAATATTTTTGTTATATATCTTATGTTAATGATCATATTGTACAATAAAAAGTAAGTGATTTTACATTTTCAGGTTAATAAAGTTACTTAAAGCGAATTAAATTTGATTTCACGGTACAAGCCTTTATTATCAGGCCGTAAAAAGATTTTCGTGATTTCGCGCTCTCACAATTTTAGGGTGAGGTAAGAATCCATTTTGTCTTCAGTTTGCCATCCAATTTTAGTGGAGCAACTCCAATCCCCTCAGGAAATCTCATTCAATACATTTCTTTTGTTGTCTCCCATCTTGTTTACCTATACCAATGTGCAATCCATTTTATTTTTACATTACAAACCATAAATGGAAAAACTTTGTAATATTTCGAGTTTGATAATAATGTTGTTTGTGGACTTTTTTGCTTATTCTAAGGTCTTTATAAGCTGTTATCTTGATAACGAACTCGAAATAGTCACCTCTGTGGTCTAGCGGTCCAGGTGTTGGACTTACTTCATGAGGTCCCGTCGATTCCCGGGTCGGGCAGCAAAAATAAAATGTTGTTTTTCGAATTTCCTAATCAAAAAACGGTACTCGTGTAAAAAGATGATGTGATGATGTATAAAGATGTGTGCCCGGTTGGCAATAGGCTTGCTACCTAACACATTGTAAAACATAGTGTCTTCGGCTAGTCGTTGATGTCGTGGTTGTGCCTCTGCCTACCTCTTCATGAATATAGGCGAGAAGATTCTTACTTTTAACTCGAAACAATTCATCGTAGTTTTTGTGTGTTTTTTATGCGATTACCTACTTGGAAATAACGATGTTTGTTAAAGTAAGTCATGATTCAGACTTATTATTATTACAAATATTACAAACTAGCTGCGCCCCGCGGTTTCACCCGCGTAAGTCCCAATCCCGCGGGAACTCCGGGATAAAAAGTAGCCTATATGTTATTCTGGGTCTTCAGCTACCTACATACCAAATTTCATCGTAATCGGCTTTGTAGTTTTTGCGTGAAAGAGTAACAAACATCCATACATCCATACATACAAACTTTCGCATTTATAATATTAATAGGATAGGATATGGTTTACTTAATGCATATTATTGCAGTTTACCTTAATGAATATAAAACTGGAGTCGGTATTTTAAAATGTTTAAATTATTATCAAACGAAATCAATATCATAAAATTAAACTTTTTTTTATGATAAAGGAAGGCAAACAAGCAGACGGATTTCCTGATGGTAAGAAATTCACGCCGCCTAGAGACACCAAGGGTGGTAATAGTGCGTTGCCAACCTGAGACCAGGATGTTAGGCCTCGAGCAAAAGTAAGTTTACCGGCTACCTTACCCTCCGAACCGGAACACGTCATGACGCTATGGCGGCAGGAATAGGTAAGGCGGTGGTACCAATCCGGGCGAGTCGCTGCGAAACTCTACCACCTAGTCAAATGTCACGATGTTAGTGACGGTAAGCCTATGCTCGCCTTTTACAAGCTGCCTGGCAGGAAGGCAGATGGTCTATTCTGCAAAGGAGCCCGGACCAACACGGGGGAACAACCCCTGACAAATCCTATCCAAAATAATACCATATCGATCATTTCAGGTTTCAAAAAAACAAATCCGTATCAAAATTAGTCCACCGCTATAGGAGTTATAATTCCACAGACTCTCTTAGATACTTTAAAATAGCATCCCAATTTTTCAGTCGAGGCTTAAAAATAATGTTCTGATAATAGGTATGTACAAAAAAGTTCAAATTGATGGAAACGGCTTCGAGCCTTATTATATATCTGAGCATTTATATATCTGTGCTTCGAGCACTCTACCAAAACGTAGATTTTACCACAATTCACCCGAATTGTTATCATAAATTCGATTTTTGGTTGATTCATGGTTATGGTTCTTATTTCAGTGGTAAAGAAGAATAAATAAGCTTAAGTATAAGAAAACTAAAATAGTATAAGTAGTAGTGTTTAATAGGTGGTAGAGTCCTGCAACTACTCGCCCGGACATGCAGGCACCACCGCCTTACCTATTCCTTTCGCAAAATGACAATGCTCGTCATTGTCGTGTTTCGGTTGGAGGGTAGGGTAGCCGGTTTACTTACGCAGGAGGCTGAACATCCGAGCCTCAGGTTTGCAACACACCATTACCACATTTGGTGCCTATAGGCGACGTTATTTCTTACCATCAGGAAATCCGTCTGCTTGTTGCCTCCCTTTAACATAAAAAATAAAAAAAAATAAAAAACTTATGTAATAATAAAATAGTCAAGTCAAAAGAGCAAGGACATTAGTAAATATAAGCTTCGGACGTATATTGAGAGTAAGCAAGAAATATTTCATTAAAAATCACAAAACACTACTATAATTTTTAATCATAACAATTAATTTGTTTTAAATAGCATAAATTGCAAAATTGTATTTGAGTTTTTGTAAATGAGATATATCTAAAACTACTGACAATATATTGTTCTAATATTGACTACGTTTCAAACTATGGACTAAGAAAAAGAAGAACCAGAATCAAAAAAGCGGATCGGGATCGCAATATTTAGATTATAAAGTACAAAAAAATACACGTACCTATACATAATAGTCTAATTGATGACTTTTAGTTTTTTTTTAATGTATAGGGACTTGGGGAGTAATCCTGTTAAATTATTATGTCTCTGTGGTCTAACGGTTCAGGTGTTGGCCTTGACTGCATGAGGTCCCGGGCTCGAATCCCGAGTCGGACAACAAAAAATAAATTTGGGTTTTCAAATTTTCTGAATAAAAAAAATATATTTACATATTAAATCTTTATCTTTATTTCAACTCTCTTAATATTTTGGGAATAAATTGACTATGACATACGGATATGCAAACGATCACATCGAATTTATGTGAGTTCTGTTTTTTTTATTATTTTAGTCACAAATTCTTAAAAATGTAGTCTTTTTAATTAATCGCGTCCTACTTCCAGTTTTGAAATATCTAGTCAAGTAAGTCAGATCGAAAAAGAGGATGAATATATTTTTTAAAAAACTTTTATAATCTATATTTTTACAACAAACTGAAATTAAATGCTACTTGTCTATTCCACTACCTAAAAGTTAAAATAAATTATGACTTACCTACGCTAGTAACTTCACGCTCGTTCAAAACTTTTTTCGCTCTTTATCGTGTTCACTAGAATTTTAAGGACGTAGTTTCCCCTTTTAAATTTTCGTACGTTTGCTTCAGATTTATGTCCACAATCCCTAATGAATCTACAGACAAATTTACATATATAAAAATACTAACTTTTATATTTAATGTGGCTCAAAATCTTTAAGTACCTAAATTTAAAAAAAATGCTTTTTCCGAAATGTCACTTGAAGTATCAGTTGTAATAGGCACAAATTATAAAGACTTATGTACAAGTAATAGGTCGTTGACCTCTACATAATAGGTACACACCACAGACTAGTAAGAGAACTGGTACACACTGTGATCGGAATCATAGAAATAGAAATTTAGAGGTCAATGATCGGAATGCACGAAAGTAAAAATTTTAAACCTACTTGTCATGTCAAATTTTGTAAAAGATAAAAAAAAAACAATCTTGTCAAATCGTGCAGAATAATATTAACAATTATTTTTATTTATTTTTTTATTATGTTTTTATTTAGATAAATATTTAAATGGCGCAAGAAACGAAAAAACTTTCCCTAGGTTTTTATGGAAAAAATCCATCTTCCTCAACTTTGGAAAAAAATCGTGTGACATATTGTACTGACCTAGAAAAATCTGTGATTATAAGTAACTTTGAAAGAAGAGGATGGATCCAAGTGGGTCCTGAAGACGAATGGAATTTTTATTGGTCTTTCACTCAAAACTGTCGGAATATATTCAGTATTGAAAGTGGCTATAGGATGAATGATAATCAAATGATAAATCACTTCCCTAACCATTATGAACTCTCCCGAAAAGATTTATTAGTGAAAAATATTAAGCGTTACCGAAAGGAATTAGAACGTGAAGGAAATCCTTTGGCAGAGAAAGTAGAGAAAACGTTACCTAATGGCCAAACTGTAACTCGTTACGCACATTTGGATTTTATCCCAGTGACATACGTATTACCGGCTGATTATAATATGTTCGTTGAAGAGTACAGAAAGTCACCACAAAGTACATGGATAATGAAACCCTGCGGTAAATCTCAAGGGGCTGGAATTTTCTTAATAAATAAACTTTCGAAATTGAAGAAGTGGTCGCGTGAAGCGAAAACTCCATTTCACCCTCAACTCACCAGTAAAGAAAGTTACGTAATATCGCGCTATATAGACAATCCCCTTTTGATTGGTGGGAAAAAGTTTGATCTAAGATTGTACGTTTTAGTGACTTCATTCCGCCCTTTAAAAGCTTATTTATTCCAACATGGATTCTGTAGATTTTGCACCGTTAAATATGATACGAGTGTTACAGAGCTTGATAACATGTATGTACATTTAACTAATGTTAGTGTACAAAAGCGCGGAGAAGACTATAATAGCTTTCATGGAGGGAAAATGAGCATCCAAAACTTTAGATTATATTTAGAGGGAACCAAGGGACGTCCAGTAACTGAAAAGCTTTTTGCCGAAATGCAATGGCTGATTGTACATTCGTTAAAAGCAGTTGCGCCAGTAATGGCTAATGATCGCCACTGTTTTGAATGCTATGGATATGACATTATCATAGATAATACGCTAAAACCGTGGCTTGTTGAAGTGAACGCATCACCTTCTTTACAATCCACTACACATAATGACAGGATTTTAAAATATAAATTAATTGACAATATTGTATCTGTTGTTGTGCCACCAGATGGCATTCCTGATGCGAGATGGAACAAAATTCCCACACCTGAGGCTTTGGGAGATTTCGAAGTTTTGATAGATGAGGAGTTAATGGAGAAGGAAGACTTAAACCTACGTTGTAATAAATCAAACCGCCAAAAGTTTTAATTTGTAATTAATATTGTCTCTTGGTTAAAATTAAACAAACTAATTTTAATGTGTTGCTTTATTAATTTCAGTTTTTAAGACTTTTTCTTTTTTAGTTCAGTTTGGTTTTTGTATGCCAAATCTTCATCTATAAGTACCTCAAAGTCCTTTAAAGACTTTGAACTTGGATTTTTACTCCACCTAGAGTCTGGGATACCATCTGGAGGTAAAATAATTGATAAAATATTTTCTATCAGATTAATTTTGAGTTTCCTGTCATTTTCAGTTGTTGCTGTCATTGAAGGAGACGCATTTACTTCAATGAGCCATGGCTTCAAGTTATTATCAATAATGATATCGTAGCCATAACATTCAAAACAATGACGATCGTTGGACATAACTGGCACTACTGCTTTTAGAGAGTGGACAATCAGCCATCGCATTTCTTCGAACAATTTAGATGTTACTTCTCTACCTCTTGTCCCTTCTAAGTATAGCTTTAGATTGTTCATGCCCATTTTACCGCCATGTTGACTATTGTATTCTTCACCATGTTTTTGAACACTAACATTTGTTAAATGAATATATATGTTATCCAACTCGGTAACGCTCGAGTCATATTTTATGGAACAAAATCTACAAAATCCATTTCGGTACATGTACGCTTTCAAAGGGCGAAAAGATGTAACAAGAACATAAATCCTCAAATCGAATTTTTTCCCTCCAATAAGAAGTGGATTATCTATGTACCGTGAAATAATATGCGTGTCTTTGCTTGTAACATTATGTTGTATGTATTGCTTAGATTCGCGGGACCACTTATTTAACTGAGAAAGTTTGTTTATTAAAAAGATACCTTCACCTCGAGATTTTCCACGAGGCTTCAATATCCATGTTGTGTGCGAGTGCTTACAATATTCTTCAATAAATTGATTATAGTCTGCAGGAAGTATAAACGTGATGGGAATAAAATCTAAATACAAATAGTGATCACTTATTTGTGCATTTAAAAATAAGCCTTGAAATTTTTCAGGGTCCTTACTATTTTGCAGCTTTTTGCGGTACCGTCGTATGTTTTTAACTAACAAATCTTTGCGTACTAGCTCATAGTGATTTGGAAAGTGATTTATTAGTTGTTGATCTTGAAGTTTGGATCCATTTTCCGGCTTAAACATATTTCGACAATTCATTGTGTTACACCAATATACGTTCCAATCTTCCGTAGGTGTCACTTGTTTCCATCCTCGTCTTAAAAAACTATTAATTACTATGGAGTTTTCAAAGTCAGTGCAAAACGACAACTTTCTTGTTTTCATTCTAGTCATATTATTCTATTAGAATCAAAGAAGACTAACACTTATTTTACGAGATCTATTTCACTGCCTCCTGTATTATAAATTTAGATCAGTCTCAAATGTATTTGATGGTTTAGACTAAAATAAATGTGCATTGTGCAGTTCGCAGCCATGCAGATTTGATATAAGTATAGATATTTTATGTTAAATTCTACTCACTTGATTCATAAATATATCTGACAGTTAAAAGTCAAATTACCAAAGAATATAGGGGTGTAATCTGTGACCAAAGAATATAAACACTCTTTCACAAGAGTTACCTATCAGCTTCTTGGTTATTTGTGAGTATTTTAAGAAAATTTCTTGATAGAGAGCTTATTTTGATATCTAGAGAATTTCAGTGGTATTTATATTTTTTTGAAAAAAAAGTGTTACCATTCTATAAATGAATAATGCATACATAAATATATAAATCTAAAAGTTCTATATAAATAAGTTAATAGATCTCAAAGTTCTAATACAAAAAAAATATTTTTTCTACGTTTTTATAGCGTCTGTCTACATCAAAGTGTATCAATTTCAACCAGCGTCCTTTAGAAACAACGGAATCTTATACCATGAGATGTAACATGCTACTAGAAAAAAAGTCGATATTTTTAAATCAATTCATCTAGACCTTATTGTGTCAGGGTTAAATTTAAAATGTTTGCAATTAAAATAATATTAAAGTAATAAGAGAAGGAAATATATCAGTTATGACGTAAAAATCATGGAGTAGAAATAATATAATAATACCACAAAGTATGAAGTCACATAGGCTTTCTTTCAGGATTCCGGAGCCGAATGGCTATGGCAATATAAATTCTACATGTATTATTGTCCATGCATCACTATGTTAAAACGGCCACTTATTTCCATCGACTGTTAGGATTACACACTTGAAACTTTGTAGGTACAATATCTTCTGTTAACGTGTTACTGTTAAAATTTATACAGAATATATACAAAAATAAAAAATGAAGGGGGCGCTCTCTATACACAAAACTACATTTTTTTTTATAAACCTATAGTCTTATATGAGATGTTTATATATAGATCTTTATAATGATTTCGAGGTTACTATACTTCCAAAATATCAAAATGTGTGCCTTTTTACATAAAGAATAAGATATTTTGCTGTAAAATAAAATGTAGTTGAAAAATCCAATCAAACATCTCAATATATTAACATCATTATAAGTTTGCTACTACGGAATCCTTTGAGTGAGTCCGACTCGCACTTGGCAATTTATTTTATTTCTATGATAATACAAGCCGTACAAGGTAGGGCTTTTGGAGTATTATGGTAGTAATAACCACTAATCACCTATTATATGTGGTCTAGCTGTTCAGTTGTTAGAATTGACTGCCTGAGATCCCGGGTTCGAATTCCGGGTCGGACAACAAAAACAAAAATTTTCTCAAAAGTTTCTCGGAATTCAACAGGTGCCTGGTTGGCAATAGGCTTGCTACCTATCAAATTGTGGGTCTTAGTGTCTTTGGCTAGTCGTAGGTGCCTGGTTGTGCCTCTCTACTTCTTCGTGGATATGGGCGTGAAGATACTTCTTTTTTGTTTTTTTAACAACTAAAAAGTTGTTTACTGGACTCAAGGATTTGTTGACCCGATATCCAGCTAGTAGAAAGAACAATATATTATTTTAATTTACTGGGTCATTCTGTCAGCCGCTACTGCAATGCCTATTCCTGCCACGTCATCGTTTGCCGTTGACGTGTTCTAGTTTTGAAGGGTTGCAAACTTGTAGCCGTGTATAAAAAGCTGAATTTAGCAACACACCATTAACATACAAACCTATGTTAATGGTGTGTTGCTAAATTCAGCTTCACCTTTTATACAGTACGTATTTCCAACAATTTATGCGAAGTGTTGGTCCGGGCTCCTTTGTAGAATAAACCATCTGCCTTCCTGTGCCAGGCAGCTCGTAAAAGGCGAGCATAGGCTTGCCGTCACTAACACAGTGACATCCTACTAGGTGGTAGAGTTTCGCAGCGACTCACCCGGATTGGTACCACCGCCTTACCTATTCCTACCGCCATAACGTCATGACGTGTTCCGGTTTGGAGGGTAAGGCAGCCGGTTAACTTACTTTTGCTCGAGGCCTAACATCCCGGCCTCTGGTTGGCAACGCACCATTACCACCTTTGGTGTCTCGAGGCGGCGAGAATTTCTTACCTTCAGGAAATCTGTCTGCTTGTTTGCCTTCCAATGTTATAAAAAAAAAGAAGCAAAACTGCAAAAAAAAAAAACGATTGCAATTTCATCACATCATCAAGGTACACAATAATATCCTAGCTGATGATGGTCAAGATTCAGAAGTGGTTTGATGTTAAATTTGATTGAGATCCGACAAGTGGCTGATGAGTTTTATTGGTTATTTGGTTTAATTCCAGCCGCTGATTTCCACCTTCGGATATTGCGTCAGAGCTTAAGGTATCATGCCTATCATCTTGATGGGGGCTCAGGCTTATCCTCATACGAGGACGTTTGGGCTTAGTCCAATGCGGATTTGCAAACTTCATGTAAACTCCAGAATTGGTTTTTCGGCATAATATGCAGGTTTCCTCACGATGTTTCCTTCACCGTATGAGCAACAGTATATTTAAATTTTAACAAATTCAAAAACTCATTGGTACATGGCCTGAGATTCGAACCTCGTCCACCTTGAGAGAAATACCAGTGTCCCAACCGCCACCGATGTACTCCTGGAACGATCATAAAATCTATTTATTAAAGTTTTGCTAATTTGGGAGTTTTTTCAGCTAGTCGTGGGTGCCACGGTTGTGCCTCTGCCTACCCTACGGGGATATGGACGTGAAGATATTTTTCCGAATTAAATGTTTCAGAATACACCTTTACATTAATTTGATGTTATTTTAACCGCAGTACGCCGAACTGCTAGTTGGGCTCTACTTCGTTTAATTGAAAGCAAACAAGCAACGCCGATTTCACTTAGTAAATTTTATCCTATTCAGCGAAATACTGTTAATCCAATGGAGTTTGCTCTAAACAGTTCTTAATTTGAAACGCTTTTTTCTCTCTCCGCTTTTGAAATTTAAAATGGAAAGGTACTAATTTTACCATTTTTGAAGTCGCTGTCTTTCAAACGATTGACTTTGAAAAAAAATGTACAGGTTTTATTAGGATAAAATAAATGTTTTAGTTCCATGTGTAATAAAAAGGAATGAATTAGAAGAAGATTTTTCTTTCTTTTGTAGAAAAATCGTAAATTTGTAACAGATTAACACTATCTGCACAAATTTCTCTCATGTCTTAATAAACTGGATGGGATATAGGCCAGATAGAAATAACGATTTTGTAAGGGATCCGTTTCACGCCCTTTGCCTTCAGAAATCTGAAAATAAGTTAAGGCGATCGGAAGGAACTCACCTCAATCAGGCTTATTATTATTGTTTTTCTCCTTATTGTTATTATTAATACTTTAAGGATATGACCCAGTTATTTAAATTTGCTAACCTTATTTATTCGAAATATCGCCGGTTCGGTTTTTAACGACAGGTATAACAATAGTTTTCATCAAATCTGGTGGCCAAATCTGAGGCACATCGAAAAGAACATTTAAAGGACCCTGGGCAGGTGAACCCCGCGTACATCAGATGCTCAATGCTGAGCCCATCGTGACTGGGACTCTTTCCCCCAGACATCTTCTTACGTGAAATTCTAATCTTTAATTACGTGTTGGTCCGGGCTCCTTTGAAGAATAGACCATCTGCCTTCCTGCCAGGCAGCTCTTAAAAGGCAAGCGAAGGCTTACTGTCACTAACACCGTGACACCTGACTAGGTGGTAGAAGTTCGCAGCGACTCACCCGGATTGGTACCACCGCCTTACCTATTCCTGCCGTAGCGTCATGACGTGTTCCGGTTCGGAGGGTGAGGTAGCCGGTAAACTTGCTTTTGCTCAAGGCCTAACATCCTGGCCTCGGGTTGGCAACGCACCATTGCCACCTTTGGTGTCTCGAGGCGGCGGAAATTTCTTACCATCAGGAAATCCGTCTGCTTGTTGCCTTCCAATATCATAAAAAAAATGGACACTTCCTCCCGGTTACGAGTCCACATCAACACCCCCAGCCGAGGGACCGAGGGGAGATCGCACTCCAAAGTGTTCCCTAAACAAGTAAAAAATTCTTACAGGCTAGCCACAGCGTCGCCGAGAATCCAGGCTTAGCATTCAATTTACGCGTTGACTTCCAAAAATTCTAAAAACTTTTATTCGCTCTTTCACTAGCTATCTTATCCATTTTGATTTGATCTTGGTTATTTTGACACCATTTCAGACGGCTTTTTACGCTCTATTGCCTGCTGTCCAGCTGTGAGTCGGTTATATAGTTATAGGTCATGACTCCTAGGTGGTCCCATAATTTTATTATGATTTTTGGGTTTTTGGGTTGTACTTAAAAATGCATAAGTTTTAGCCCATTTCGGAATCGTTTGCCGTCTTCTGAAAAAAAAATTACCCAATTGCAGTAGTTGGATTGGCCAGTTTCATTGTGAATAATTATTAATCAAAGAAATTCTTATTTTTCATCAAGGCATTACAAACTAATTGATCGTTAATTTTCATTGCTCTGAGTGTCAAGAAGGGTTTTATGCTTATGGAGTGGATACAGACTGGGATTTAAAATAATAGCTTTGATTCTTTCCCTTGCTGCTATTATAAAGTATAAATGTAAAACAGTTTTTCGTTGAAAATGTTTTTGAATGAGATAAACAAAGAAAAAGCTTTGTTGTGTGAGATTTGAAGACGATAGGTGTCGTCGTCATCAACCATCATCGGCTAGTCTCGGGTTTGAATTTCGACAGGTGTAGTCATGTATCTATATGTCTATGTCGAATTTAGATGACTATTTTCTTGGGCCTATGGTCTGGGTTTATTGCGACGCCGCCGGACCGCTAGATCACAGAAGCAATAAACTTCTTGAGGTCAAGATTTTCTTCGATCCTTCGAATTCGATCCCCGGGTCAGGCAACTTATGTTTAATAATATGAAATTTTCTATACCAACAATATCAACATTTAACTTCTTCTTCATTTAATCGCCTCTGTGGTCTAGCGGTTTACCTGTTGGACTTGACTGCATGAGGTCCCGAGTTTGAATCCCGGGTCGGGAAACATAAAGGAAATTGGGTTTTTCCAATTTTCTAATAAAAAAATTTGCTCGGTAAAGGATATGTGCCCGGTTGGCGATAGGCTTGTCAGCTATCACATTGTGGGACTTAGTATCTTCGGCTAGTCGCGGGTGCCCTGGTTATGCCTGTGCCTAACTCTTCGGGGACATGGGCGTGAAGATACTTTTTTCATCAGTAAACTTACTTTGGGAATAAATAGATTTTAACGGAATAAACCAAAACTTAATTGAATAAAATATAATGTAAGTTTCAATTTTTTACTTTATTAAATGCATATAAAAAGAATTAGTTTTTCACCACTTGTGCCAGTTTCAAAGTCATTGAAAATTTATAGCACAAGGTTAGAAATTACTATTTAGCTTAAGACCACTTTCACATGTTGGAGCTGACGGACAAAGAGTTCTTAAGTTTTTACTTAAAATGTAAAAAAATATGTTTCGTGCCAGAAATATTGTGGTCGGTATTATACATTTCAAAACATAAAACAAATTCCCCCTTTATCAAACACAGATAAGATGTAACATTCGTATGATTTGAAGTGAATTGCTAGGTCTGATAAATGACTATAAAAGACCCCTGAATTTTAATGTCGAATTTCAGCTGAATTATTCCTTCCATGCAAATGAATGTTTTGCAGTTAAAGGGTTAAAAGTTTCAAGTTTTACAAAAGCTGATGTCAAATGGGATTGCTTTCATTTTCCCATTTTTATCCAATAAAAAAAAATTGGAAGGTTATCATTTCCCCTGTTTGTTTTTTAATACGTTTGTTACGCGACTTTGGCCAATATGGTTAGAATTTGTTTTTTTTATGATATTGGAAGGCAAACAAACAAACGGATTTCCTTATGGTAAGAAATTCACGCCGCCTAGAGACACCAAAGTTAGTAATGGTGCATTGCCAACCTGAGGCCGGGATGTTATGCCTCGAGCAAAAGTAAGTATACCGGCAATCTTACTCCCAACCGGAACATGTCAACGGCAAGCACTGACTCTACCACCTAGTCAGATGTCACGGTGTTAGTGACGGTAAGCCTGTGTTCGCCTTTTACGAGCTTCCTGGCAGGAAGGCAGATGGTCTATTCTGCAAAGGAGCGGGCTCACCGCGGACCAACATGGGAAATATTTGTCGTCATTTCGTTTGGTATGGGGGCCCTAATTACCCTACGGCTATTCTTCATTTCCACAATACATTATGGCCACAAAACATAACAGACGTAACACGAAATTGGTGAAGGGTATATTTGCACAACGCATTTACTAATTGAACTAATTGCGCGCATACCGTCTTAAACAAATACTGATTTCCTTAAACTTAGAATAAACACAATCAGATACAGGAATGGTGAGAGTTTGGAAGGATGGAAATACCCGGTATTACTAGTTAACTGTTGATATTTAACGATCAAATCACTCGGATGTTATACGAAGGTGGTGTCAGTGGAGTTACTCTTGATTCTCGATTTCAAAGTAGTCTTAAACCCAATGTCAGTGAATTATGAACACGTTTATTAAAAAAATAGCGAATAGAAGTTAACAATTAGTAGTTTATTATTAACTAAATAAATGGCGTACAATGAAACTAATAATTAGAATTATGTTCAAAAAATAAAATTGACACAAATTAAGTTGCAATTTTCAATTTGCAAATCTAAATTCAACAGTAACACTGTCTGATAAACTGGCGTGTTTTGGAAACACTAATGATTGATATTGAAGCTGGGTAGGTTACACTTCGCACTCGATACTTTCTGCCTAACCAGCAAATGACATAGCGTGAAGATACGTACATTCTAATCTTAAACAAAGTAAACTGAATTTGATAACGACAATAAATTAATCACACATTTAACAGAAACTCCAAACATGCTCTAGCTGGCTAGCACTAACACTTCAGGGAAATGAAATAGTTCGATGCCAAAACCCGGTAACATTCGGTCTTCATGGAAATGGAGTTTATCGATTATGTTCGAGATAACCACCTGGAATTAGATATTGCATTTATACCTTATGGTTGAGATTTACGTTCTGGGGTTTATTTTGCATATATTTGTATGTATAACAAATCAAGCTACTTAAATGATATACGAGTATTTTGTTATGATATTGAAAGGCAAACAAGCTGACGGATTTCCTGATGGTATATGATGTATGTCTATACATGCCATTTAAAAACACCAAATGAGGTGCCTTGCCAACCTAGATATCAAATAAATAATAATGAACCGTTTTTGATGTAATGTTTTTCATAATGACTGTAGTCCACGAGTGTATATGTATACGAGATTTTTTTTTACAATCCCACATAAAGAAGTTAGTAGTAGATTAAAAATTAAAAATGATGATATGAAGATGATGATGCCTCAGGTTAAAAATGTTCACAATTTCTTTAACTAACTAATTAGTATTATTAAAAATACATGCAAATAAACCAAATTGGTTGGCATTATTTAAAATGGGAAAAATAGTGCGAGTATTCCCATAAACATGTCGGTGAAAAATCAACAAAGATGCGAAGAATCCATCCATATTAATACGTGATGCCAAAACCTTGGACCCCTATTTACGGAAATTGCGCGAACGTAGGAGCATAAAATTTGGCACAGTTATAGTCTATGTGTGCAGAATGATAATATTTTTCAATAATAATGCTTATAAATTACATTAAATCAATAAAAAAACATTACCCACACTGCCATGCATTTGACACACACAAACAAATATATTAATGATAACGATAAAAGATCACAGATGGCGCACTAAAAAGTCTGGAAACAAAGTAGTTGGTCTTGAGAAATGGAGATGGCAATCTTATCAACAAGATATTAAAATCTATGGGCGATGGGCGACCACTGGTAATTATTAATAGGCTATTTATAAAAGATATTTATTTATGGGATAATATAATGAACAAGCACACGGCTCGCCTGGTAAGTAAGAGATAACCATGGCCTTTAGACACTACAGATTTTGTAGGTGCGTTGCTGTATTATAACCGAGGTGTTAGGTCAATCGTTCAAATCTACCAACTACCTTATTCACGTACCGGAGCAGGACACTGTCGTTATGGCGAACAGTATAGGTAAGATAGTGTATGCCTACCTACACGAGTTGCAGCGTGGCACTCTATTAGTATTGCTCTCCTACTAGCTGCCTGGCAGGAAGGTATATGGGCTATTCTACTCAGGGGATCCAAACAGGAAGGGAACCACTAGTTAACTTGTTAGGAAGTCAGGAAAACCTCCCTAAAATCTCATAAATAATAAATTAAGGGAAACCGTTTCTCCATGACCGCATAAAATTAATTCATTCACCGCATCTTTAGTGGTCTCATGAATAAAAGCTATTAGCAATCATGGAAGCGACATGACAGAGATATTCTCATAAAATACTTGAGATAGAGAATGTAATGTAATTTTATGCATAAGAGAATTATATTATATACATTTTTTTTTAATATTGGATGGCAAACAAGTAGTCAGATTTTCTCATGGTAAGAAATTCAAATCGGTAAAAATCTCTACCACCTAGTTTATATAAACGCTTTTTATTTTACCACCACGTGAATTACAACCTCATAACTCTCATAACCTTAGGAGTAATTTAATTGAATTTAAAATTGATTATTAAGTCGATTTTCTTGATATTCTATCGGATATGCAGAAGTCACACTCTTTAAAATAAAACAAAAAGATTTTTTTTTAAATCAGTTCTTAACCCAGATAAGCCTGAAACTAAAATTTTCTGAAAATTTTGAAAAAAGTTAGAATATTAAGTATATTAGATCTTTTGCAACATAAAAAAAATATGAAAAAAAAATTAAGTGTAAGGCTTTCAGGGAAACAACCGTCCTATATGTAGGACAGTAGGATAATAAGAGGAAATAAAAGACCATATATGACAAAACAGAATGTAATCAAAAAGTGTAGTTTATTAGATAACTATTGATTATATTACCCATTGTTATATGTAATTTACTAGATTAACACTATTTATGAATGATATGTTTCAAAACACTTGACACACACTCCAACATCACATTTCTTGCAACATGTCAAACATTTTTTGTGACATTGACGACAGTGTGTTTGCTTCGATTGAGGAATAACCAGATGATTCATTTGGTCTTTACGACTATCAGCATGCACCCAGCCCCAATTCTTTATATATTAAATTGCACATAGTTGTAGCACCTTGGTATGGTTCCATCCATATCCATACCCTAACCGTGTAGCACCAACCTAAGCTTTGAACCCGTACCTAATAAGTTTACCTTTTATGTGCTGTTTGCAGTCATGTCTACCATAGTAGGGGATCATGGCCTCATCTACACTGTAATGCTCTTCAAGAGGAGAAAACTCTAAGAACTTTTTATTTAGAAGTGTAACTAGGGGGCGTACTTTTGTGTATTTGTCTTGCAAATACAGATTATCATTGACATGAAGGTGGCGAAAAATAAAGTCAAATCTATCCCTAGTCATAGCCGAGCTGATCAATTCATTCTTTGTATTAGGGGAGTTTTCCCAATACATTCTTCTACGGGGGAGCCACGAATAACCACTAACATACAATATGCCGATGAAACATTTCATATCTTCAGCAGTTATGTCTCCAGGCAAATTCTTTTTGACAGCATATTTATTGCTCTCTGACACCAACAACGAAATAACATCTTCATCTAAGAAGTTTTCAAACCACTCAATTGGGCGCTTATCTTGGCAAGCGCCTTGAACATCTGGCCAATTCACGGGATTTTTTGCCAAGTCCCGTTTTCTCCATGCGTAGGTACGCCTACATTTAGTTCGACCTGTAGAATCAGAAGGTTCTTCTTCTGTATCACTCACCATAATCTGCCCTTGAATCATTACTTCAGCCGGTTAATCAGAATGTTTCGTGGCAAATTATTCAAAGTTACATTATCTTCTTCACCCGAATCTTCGTCAGTGAGACAGTCAGGATCAACAGGAGGAGGTAGAATACATATCAGTCGTTCTCTATAATCTTCTTCATTATCAGAAACATTTTCTAAAGCATCTAAAATTTCATGTGCAGCTAACGGTCTGTAAAGAAAAAGTTGTATTATTGTACTAAAATCATGTATATTATCCTACTGTCCTATATATAGTACGCTAGTATTTGTAACAAGTTATACGTAATTTATTTATATTATTTTGTTAGAATATTTATTTAGTACAAAAGTTAAGGTTATCAACTAGATATTAACGCAGAAAAAAAAAACTCACGAGTAAAATATAACTTTTTATACATACCTGTCATTTGCCATGTCTGCAACGCACTTTTATTACACACTTATAAGGTAAAATATAAGGTAAAAACTGTTAAAATAACTGTCTTTTTATTTTTTCTAATAAAGCTGACACGTTTCTTACTGCAAATCATAAGACTAAATAATCTTAGATAAAGAGGGTATTCTGATATTTTTTTTTATTTCTACTGTCCTAAATATAGGACAGTAGGCTTATCTGGGTTAAGTCAAAAGTTATATAAAAACAATGAATACAAAAAAGTATTTATAAGCAACGATGTTTCTATTAGATATTTTTTTGCTCAACCCGATCGACCACAAGACCTCATGAAGTCAAATCCTACACCCGACCGCTAGATCACAGGGTCGACTTTCGATTAACATACACAGAAAAACATAACTCCAACACGTAACATCCGCCTTTTTTAAGTTGGTTAAAAATGCTACTCTTATCTTTTATCCAAGTTAATCTCACGATAACGTACCAACGCACCACATAAAAGAATACATTAATCAAAGCAATCTAGCCGACGAGAACGGGTGACATACATTGAAATTATCTTTTCCGCAAAATGTATATTACATCTCCATAGGGATTTGATAAATGAACTCGGGGCGTTTCATCATAATATTGCCACAGTGACTGGAAGTATTAAATAAATATTGATGCTTGTGTTTCAGGTTGCTGGCAATTGCTTGGGGCTTGTGATTAAGTTTGCTTGAGCTTTTGAAGTCGGTTTTGCGTAATTTATTTCTCAAGGGAATGGCAATGGAAAGGTATATTATAAGAGGTATCTTCAAGCCCGTATTCTCGAAGAGGTAGGCAGAGGAACAACAGAATACAATAAGTCACTAAGTGATAAATGGCAAACCTATCGCCAACCGGGTACGTCCAATCCCAAGCAATGATATTTTTATAAGGAAATAGAAAAAACATATTTCTTCGTAATGTCTAGCCCGAGGATCGAACCCTCATGAATTTAAGTCCGTCATCAGAGTGATAGACTACTAAAACGACTATGTTATGATAAGGATAGAGCAATTGTGAATAAGGTGAGGCTAAAGAGTAGGTCAAGGGAAGGACAAGGGAAAGGTTTTCCGGAAAGGTTAAGGTGTTCCGGTTCGGAGGGTAAGGTAGCCGGTTAACTTACTTTTGCTCAATGCCTAACATTCCGGCCTCTGGTTGGCAACGCACCATTACCACCTTTGGTGTCTCTAGGCGGCGAGAATTTCTTACCATCAGGAAATCCGTCTGCTTGTTTGCCTTCCAATGTTATAAAAAAAAAGTAGGGCACTGGTAGAGCATGGTCAGCAGTGTATCCGAAAGGTATGCAAGGAAAACAATAATTATATACCAACTTTAAAAAATAAATTACTTTTAGCATTCATATTTTTTGATGTTTGTGCCCGGTTGGCAATAGGCTTGCCACCTATCACATTGTGGGACTTAGTGTCTTCGGCTGGTGGGTGGCTTCGGTGGGTGCCCTGGTTGTGCCTCTGCCTACTTCTTCGGGGATATGGGCGTGAATATACTTTTTTTTGGTCATTATTTATCAAAACTTGTCGCAGTTTTTTTGAATTAACTTAACCGTTAAAATTCTAATTTATCTCTCAAACTAAAATAATCATTTTGGTCAATAAAACCAGTCGTGGGTGCCCTGATTGGGATTCTGCTTACTTCTCCAGGGACTAAGGCGTGAATACACCTTTCTTTTTATGTAAGATTAGATGAAGCCCTCAGAATTAAAAACTTATCTGTTCAGGAAACAAAATCGAAACTTCGTCATCAGTTTCTAAAGTATGAGAACTGAAAACAAATTTCCTACAACCACATTTTTTCATAATTTTGTTGTTTGTTATTCTATATAACTACTTTCAGGTAAAATCTATATATATTTAATGTATAAAAGAAAGTAGTGTTACTTACACTATTTATAACTCAAGAACGGATGAACCGATAGGCTGAAAATTGGTCGGAAGGTAGGTTAGAACCGGGAGTAGAACATACCTTTCATCCTGTTCGGTTGTGAGGAAACTGGGAAAAACATTTTAAATTTTCCCATACAAACTGAACGGACAGAATTAAGTTCACGGGAACAGCTAGTTCTTAAAAAAGCACTACATTTCACATTAGTCACACTGTCTACTGAACATATAAGTAGGTCACGCTATACCAAGTTTTTAATCTTTTCTTCCCCTTCATTCATTCACTCTTCGAACTTGATACAAGAAGACATTACCCCAAAAAGTCTGTAAATTGAAGTGTAACAAAAACTTGGGGAACACGTTTACACTGATCAAATTAAAAAAATTAAAACAGCTTCCAATCTGTGACCTACTTTCAGAAATCAGACGGTATCGCTTCTGGTTAATGCCATTTGAGTCAGTCGTCATGCATACGAGTGACCAACATTTACAATCCCAAGCTTTTATTTCTTTGTTGTTTTATAAGTGTACAGCACTTGTATTGGGCTTAGATGTTTAAGAGCTTCTTTTAGAAAAAAAAACGCATTCAAGCATGTAGTGGCCATAGTTCTATGCCTAATCTATCCTGACTTCATAATGTCAGTGTTTGTCAATGTTGTGTTCTGGATAGGAGTGTGGAGTAACAGATAGGTTTGCGTATAAGACTTTACACCCAGCTACATTTTGACGACCTTATAGCCATAAGTCATGACTATTTTTTGCCATTAGAAGAGCCGTGTTTGACATAATAAAAGGACGAAGAAGCGCTGTCTTACAAAAAGTAGCCCTATAGAACACAAATGCAACAAATGACAAAGAAGCCGTAATAAAAGAAAAGATAAAACCAATTTTCGACCTATCTTTCTTTATTTCAACATCATAGTTTATATTTCGTCGTATGATATTTCTTTGATACGTCGTTGACCTATAATAACAAAATTGGTTGCTTTTTCTAAGAAAAATATGTGTTAAAGGAAAAATGTTTACAAATGCTGTCTACTTTATTAGTTCACTTATTTTATATTAGATTCTCTTTTCAATAAAGAGGAGTGGGTGTGTTTATATTTCTGTCAGCAGTATTTGAGGAAAAAAGAAGCCGTCAAATAATACAATGGTTTATATCACTATTTGATGGTTGATACTAGAACGATTTCTAGCATTGTTTGACTACCTTGATAGATGGCTTAGGCTAAGAACTTATGTTGCGGTTTTGCGGGACCGCGGCTTCTGTAGAATGTAGATATATATGCAAAAAGAAAGAGCACATTTCAAGACGTTTTTTATAGCCGCACCGCCTTCTATTGTTGGCGGTTTCCACGGCACTGACACGCAAATAAATATTTTTCATTTCATTTCTAATACTATTTCAAAAATTAAACATTTTCCACAAAATTGGATTGGAATTGGTAAAAATAACTGCAAATGCAAAACCCTTTCAAGATCTAGGTTGAAGTAGTTAAAGCTCTCGTGGCGTTCACCGCATACGGCCCGAGAATTGAATCATACCCACAGATGGTGTTTGCAGATACGGCTATTAGGTTTACGGGGAAATTGCATGCGAACGACACATTAGTACAGCCACAAATTACAACGCAATCTCGAATGTACCTACTTCATAACGGCTGATGGTTATTGCTCTTACTCCTTCATGTAACGAGGCGTTAACGAGTTTAATGGAACGTTCAATGATTGCATTTGATATGATTAGTGATTACTTACTACTATTATACTACTTATTTATATATTATATTATACTTATATTATAATTCTACATATTTCATCATAATCATAATTATATATATTTATATTATACTACTTACTTATACTACTACTAAAATACTTTGGAACGTTCAATGTAAGTGCATTTTGTATGTAATGCAGTAATCACTCACTATCCGGAATGACAACTTTGATATGTTGAATGTAAGTGCATTTAATAAGACTAGTGATTACTCTCTATCAGTAGTGATTACTAAATTTGGAATGTTAAATGTAAGTGCATTTTATTTAAACGTCGGCATTGCATCTGTGATACTCCTGGTGTTGCGGATGTCCGTGGGCGGCGGTGATCACTTTCCCACTTGCTCGTTTGCCTCCTCTTCTATAAAAAAAAGTATGAGTAGTAATTAGTCAGTGCCCGACATTTGAGCAAAAAACTTTGAAACGTATAATGTACGAGTACTTAGGGATAGTGATTATACACTTAACATTTGATTATGATACATTCTGTTTATATTTAGGTCTTGAGAAAATTTTAAAATTATAAAAATAACGCTAATATTACAAACCTTTAAAAAACCCTAAAAGTCAAGTTCAAACAATAAATTTCATTCGGAACTCAGTGAAACATTAAAATGTTTACAGTTTAATATAGTGCCACAGATATACAAATACACATACGGACACGTCAAACTTATGAAAACTCTCTTTTTGTTTTGGGGTTTAAATATAATCTTGAATTTCTTTGCGGCCATTAGATAAGCAGTAAAATAATGTTTATAAAACAGCCATCCATAACAATTAAATATAAAGTGTTGCCCGTATCCCCGAAGACTTAGCAGAGACACAGCCAATGCACCCTCGATTAGCCAAAGGTACTTAGAACCATAGTGTGATAGGAAGGAACCTATCGACAACCGGGCACTTATTCAACACACTGATAATATTTTAAAAATTTTAATTTAAAAAAATATTTTCTATATTCAAGCCAAGCCCCTTACGGGATAGGTAGAGAGTATTGAGTGCCAAATGTCACGATCCTTGCAGATCTGCTTATCTTTCTCGGCGTAACGATTCCTATAAATTATGTTATTGCTAATTATGTTATTGTATTTATTAGGTTCATAAGATTTTAAAGGCAATACTTTTAAAATATGAACAGATTTTAACAGTCATTATACAAAATGAGTCTAGCAAATGCATGGTTACAAAATTATTGATTCATCAGATGTTTTATTATAGACCAAGGTGTTCCTTTTTATAAAATAACTTAAATAATATATGAAAGTATATGGCAGTACTCATACAGTTTAAATGAAGCACTAATTAATGTTGATAACAGTATGTATAAAATTGAACTTAAAAATTAAGTAGTCTGACCCGATAATCAAACCGGGAACTTCATGTAGTCAAGGCCTGACTATTAAACCACAAAGACAAAGCTAATCAATAAAATGCTACTTAAGAACCAGTTGGTTGGACACACGCGAAGAAATTATTGTTATATTAAGGCACTCGTTAGGCTACGTTATTACATGCCCTTCTAAGCACCATTTAAAATGCTTTTTTTAAAATGTCCCGTGGCCTTATTAGGTATAATTTAGTTACATTTTTTAAAATAACCGTAATTATCTTTCTATTTTTAACTGACTGCAAAAAGGAGAAAATTATTAAATCGACACCGTTTTCTTTACGTAACGCGATTACTCAGCCCGTAATAAACAGATCTTGATTCTTCTTGTTTAGGAAAGTAATCATGATTCCGAGGTGGTCCCATAAAAGTTTGATCATAATCCGGCAAATAGTTTTTGAGTTATGTTAAATAAAATATCGCCTATAATCGCCGATTGGGTCCAGCGTTCCATGTGTTGGACTTGATTGCAAGAGGCCCGGGTTCAATTTCCGGGTCGGGCAACAAAGAGACAAATTTGGTTTTTCTAATTTTCTAATAAAAAAATGTTGCTCAGTATTGGATATGTGCCCGGTTGGCGATAGACTTGTCACCTATCACATTGTGGGACTTAGTGGCTTTGGCAAGTTGTGCCTCTGCCTCACTCTTCGAGGATATGGGCGTGAAGATAGTTTGAATAAAATGTATACATGTTTTGTACCTTTACTACATCGAATTACATGAAAAATATATTCATTATTAAATGTAACTTGAAAACCACTACCATCTCGAAATTATTAGCTACCTTTGGCATACAAAGTCGTTTTTATGAATTTGAAGTCTGTTTTTGCTGTACTATATTGCACTTACAATATCTACCTTTGGAAGGTAAAGAATGGATTTACTAAAGACAAACATGATGCCTATAGACATCAATATTAGGAATGTTAAAGGAGTGCAGGGGGGTGCCTCTACTAACAAGGGACCCCACACCAGGCTTCGAAAACAAATCTTGTAAATTCCGACTACCAAACATCTTTTCCTTTATTTTGCATTGTTTTACCTTTACCTACAGTACTTTGTACAAACATTATTACATATTATTCTTCTATATTAAACATATTACTCTTGAATATTACTTGAAAAAAAATTTGGGGCCAAAGTGCAACCAGTCCTTTGTTGTCCCAAAGCCTTTAGAACTCCTAATGCGGCCCTGTCTCTTGCATAAATAATTCCTGCCACAGAAATAGCTTGCAACGATATTATGAAGGCAGGAATAGATTAGGCGATACCAATCGATTGAATCCTCACAGTATTCTACGATTCAATACATAAATCTATCCACCAAGTAGTGTTAAATGAATTTGATATTTGAACCCAACATCATTTAGATTTTAAGTCTTGATATTATCAAAATATGTAACTCTATAACTTGACAAAATTCAGTTAAAGCACTTCATATTTTAACAACATAACACAATCATCTGACTAATTATTAACCGGGGCGAGCTTTTACAGTATTACCACGTATTAAATTTTGTGATCCAGTGACATATCTTTATTAACCAACTCCAAATAGGAGATGGTGCGATACAAGTATTGAAGTTTTTTGAATATAATGTATGAGAATTAGTGTCCATCTGTACCCTACCGCGATTCACGCTAAATCTACCGAACCTATTGTAATGAAATTTGGCAGGAGGTACTCTATATTCCGCGAAAGGTTTATCCTGTTACAGGCTTTTATCCCGTGTACCAAAGGGGTTCCCGTGGGAGAGGAGTAAAAGTTAAAATGTAAATTGGGCGATTCAGTAACGCGTAGTATAATTTTATTAATTCTTTTGGTGTTTTGTAGAAGGTATGTGCTTTACAATTTGTCCGGTAATTTCTTGTAGATCATAAGTTTTGCAGTATAGCAATTACAGATACAACAACAATGTGACCAAATATCTAACAATTTAATATGCAGAGAAACATTTGAATCTACAAGTCATGCTAAGCTAAAGTATCAACTTTGTAAAAATTTCAACTAATATTAAGAATGCGAAAGTTTGTCTATCTGTTACGATTGAGGTCTATGTACAAATTTAAATCGGGTAAGCGTTTACTGTAGACAGTCACGATAAAAGCTAGTCTACACTATGTACAAACAAATAATGTTGGAGTGTATGTTTGTAATATTAAAATAACCGCCTTTTACTACACGTAAGTATATGATACTTATATTACTATAAGGTACGTCGCTATATAAAAAAAATATATATATTGTCTGTCTGTCTGTTTGTTCCGGCCAATCTCTGAATCTTTCTTTGGCAGGTAGCTGATGTAATAAGAAGTTACTTATACTCAAACAAAGTCATAAACACAGCTAATCTTTGACATATGTATTAGTCACAACATAATTTTGAATACTAAATACACGTACATGTACGTTAGCCATAATCCTTTCGAGTGTGGATTAAATGATAAGAATAATTATACAATTGTAATCCTATGTAACTGTAATATGAAACTAAACAATGTTTGTGGCCAACTAAACAGATAACAGACAACTAGAGTATAGCCCCGGCTTGAAGGTAAGCTTAGGGATTACGTAGAAGTGCTCCTATAAAATGAAATGCTTAATACTGGTGTCGCACAGCCTTAAAGGGCTACACTGACTTGGCATGCAACATGCGCATTTTGAGTAACTCTATGGCACTATACAAAATAAGCCTCTGCCTTAATGCCAGGCTGCTCGTAAAAGGCGAGCATAGACTTACGGTCACTAACACCGAGACATCTGACTAGGTGGTAGAGTTTCGCAGCAACTTACCCGGATTGGTACTACCACCTTACCTATTCCTTCCACCATAACGTCATGACGTGTTCCGGTTTGGAGGATAAAGTAGCCGGTAAACTTACTTTTGCTTGACGCCTAACATCCCGACCTCAGGTTGGCAATGCACCATTACCACCGTTGGTGTCACTAGGAGGCGTGATTTTACCATCAGGAAATTTGTGTGCTTGTTTGCCTTTCAATATCATAAAAAAATCTATATCATAACATAAAGTAGGTAGATAAAATGTTTAGTGGGAAAGTACAAGTGTTAACCTTAAAAGAGCGTGTAATATATGTGTATAGAATTCCACCAAGTGCTGACGATAAACAAGTATAGATTCTATTCCATTATTTTCTGTATCGTAATGTAATAAAGTGTATAAGTTTAGAATTAGAAACTAGTTCGGGCTAAAACAGAAAACCCTTTATATACTGTCAACATTAATAACCTATCGAAGATAAGATATCGTCATATTTTAGATCAGTTGCCAGGTAACCGCTGTTATTTTTCAATATTTAACAAAATTATCTTAGCAACATAACAAAATTGTAAAAGGTTTATCTTTATCTGGAGACTAGCTGGTGCCCGAGGCGTTGCCCGCATAGTTAATAGTCCCACAGGAACAATTTTTCAGGATAAAAACCTCTCTGTGTGTGCTAAATATCATGAAAATCGGTATAGCAGTTTTTGCGGGAAGGAATAGAAAAGGAACAGGCAAACTATCTTATTTATAATATTAATAGGATAGGTTATTAATATTAGCCGATAGACTACGTTTATCTCTGCTGCATAATACCGGAAGTAATGAGTATGTAATTAAGAAAATTATATATGAATTATAAACCACTAACTTCAAACTTTCAACCCGAAATAAGGAGAAATTAATAATTAATATTCAAATGAACCTCATAACAAATTTCTATGTCAACATTCCCGAATTACGTTAATTTTATTTAAATTTCTTCCCGAAATTAAGTTCACCCTACGTAAAATTTGAGTAATCCGGATACGGTTCCACCGATATATTAAGGTAATTAAATTAATTGGATAACATGAAACAGGAACAATGTACATTAATTGAATTAAAGGGTCTTCCGGAATTGATTTTTCATTGGCTCTTCGTAACTTGTAAGTGAACTGTTTCCTGTATTTTTTTAATTAAATTAAACATTTTAATATAATTTTATTTATATTTTCCCTCGTGATGGTCTGTTTTATACGTCGGTTAAATATTGACATTAAACCAATAATATGCTACACCAAAGAATATAAATACTCTTTAACAAGAGTGCTACACGTAAATGACGTAGTTATCATTTGGCTTAGATTCAAATTTTAGACAGTGCTTTGTAAAACATATTTTATTTTTTATAGTCCTCTGTGTTTTAGCGGTCTGGCGTCGGACTTGACTGCTTGAGGTCCCGGGTTCGATTCCCGGCCGGGCAATAAAAAAATAGATTATGTATATTTTCAATCTTCTAATAAAAAAATGTTGCCCCGAATCGGATATGTGCCCGGTTGGCGATAGGCGTGCCTATCACATTGTGGGACTGAGTGCCTTCGGCTAGTCTTGGGTAACCTGGTTGTGCCTTTGCCTACCTCTTCAGGGATATGGGCGTGAAGATACTGTTAGTCGTCAATGTAGAATAGACTAACCGCTTTCTCTTTTCGTGCTACCTGCCTCTCTACCAGGCAGCACGCTTTCCTGGGTTTTAAATAAAATCTTATTCTTATTTTCCCAAGTGAAGACCTAATTCCTCTGAGAGAATAAACCGTCTTCCTGCTAGGTAGATCGTAAGAGCTGAACACCAGTTAAATGGATCATATTCAACATGAACACTGGAAATTGAGTGTGGTGCGTCCTGTTCAGGTAGGAATCCACCATTTTGTCTGTTCCTACCACCTCAATGACAGTTTCATGTTCCGTTCTGAAGGGTAGGATAACCTTCATACATTAGGACCAAGGGTACGTCACACAGTATAACCACGCGCTTATAACATCTATGGTATATTGGCCACGGTTGTCTTTTAAAATAAGGAGAAACGTGTGCTTGTTCCTATGTGGTCTAGTAGTCCCGTGTTAGCGTTGTATAGTTTTCCACCCTCTAGTTTTTGGGATTATCACCTCTGCGGTCTAGCGGTCCGGGTGTTGGACTTGACAGCATGAGGTCTCGGGTTCGAATCCCAGGTCGGCAAACAAAAAGAAAATTGGATTTTTTCAATTTCCTAATAAAAAAATGTTGGTCGGGATTGGGAATGTGCCCGGTTGGCGATAGGCTTGCCACCTATCACATTGTGGGACTCAGTGTCTTCGGCTAGTCGTGGGTGCCCTGGTTGTACCTCTGCCTACCTCTTCGGGGATATATATGGGCGTGAAGATACTTTTAGTTTTTGAGAAACGTTGTAAAGCTAAAGTACTTACATGAACATAAATTGCGATTGACTATCGATTTTTGTGTTCATCACTACACTATTAAATGTGCTGTCATTTTATAGCTACTGTCATTTATTTGCAAAATTACAGTAACTAATGTCAAATGTGGAATTAAACTATAATCAAAGAGGAATTTAACTGTCCATAAAGGAAATAATTCCGATTTCAGCACATCGGATTACGATCTTCATCATATAGTTTTGAATCTTGTTAGGTCTTCAATGAAACTGAAAATAAAGCATTTTCACAAAACCTATCTTACCTATTTTTGGAAAATGGAATTACTAATTATTCGGTAATGTTACAAGTCGCCTTTTTGTCACTATTTTTATTTGTAAGTGGTTTCTGAAGTAAAACACCCAGCAAACTTATTAACACAAAAAGCATAGCATCAGCCGCAGATCACTATTACTACCTTTGGGGTATATATAACGCATATTTTTTAAATCACAAAAACCATCTGCTTTCCTTCCATAAACAATCTATATGAAACGGAAATTTGCAAATTCGTCGACCACTTGATCCACTAAATTCGCAAAATATATTTGATTAAAGAATAAAAGCTCCCGTTATTATTCCACTTTTTAAGCGCTTTGTTAGCTTCCAATTACAGCAGTGAACAGTACAAACCTCACTACAAAACCTAACGACTGCCCGAACTTGTATAATTAAAACTTCCGAATAACTTCTGATTTCACTTTGCTATGTTATCTGGGGCTAGATTTGTCTCGGTTAGAAACAATAGGGGTGTTGCCACTGCCAAAACAAAGTTGGCTACAATGTAGATATTATGACAATCATTTCCGAACGTTATGATAATACGTTGTTAAAACTTGGAGAGTTCACATCACATTGTTCGATATATTACGCCTATTATTTTTCAATAGGCAAATGTTCTTCATTATAAACGAAACAGCATTTTATTTAAATGACTAAATGTTTTCTTTCAGTTTTGATGTCTTTATCTGTTTTTATACGTGATTTGCAAGCGGCTCTTCTGATGGTAAGATACTACTGTTAGATCCTTAACCACACGTGCGAGTGCACTATTAGCCATAAGCACATAACGCAACAATGGCAAACAGCAGAAATGAGATACCATTGGTACCCGTTCCCCGTGTTGGTCCGGGCTCCTTTGCAGAATAGACCATCTGCCTTTCTTGCCAGGCAGCTCGTAAAAGGCGAGCATAGGCTTATCATCACTAACACCGTGACATTTGACTAAGTGGTAGAGTTTGGCAGTGACTCGCCCAGATTGGTATCACCGCCTTACCTATTCCTGCCGCCATAACGTCATGACGTGTTCCGATTTGGACGGTAAGGTAGTCGGTAAACTTACTTTTGCTTGACGCCTAACATCCTGGCCTCAGGTTGGCAACGCACCATTACCACTTTTGGTGTATCTAAGCGGCGTAAATTCCTTACCATCAGGAATTCCGTCTGCTTGTTTGCCTTCCAATATCATAAAAAAAGACTAAATGTTTTCTTTCACTCTGATGTCTTTATCTTTTTTTTATGTGATTTGCAAGCGGCTCTTCTGATAGTAAGATACTATCGTTACCTAGACACCATAGACGATACTTGTAGGTCATTACGATGACCCGGATCTTAAACCACATGAGAAGTCCACTTCTCCGTTATGTAGCATAGAACACAAAAATGGCGAACAGCAGAAATGAGACACCATTGGTACCATCACTTATTCGAAAGAAATGCTGCTTATAAACATATCAGCTCATGACGAAAGACTGAATAAGTAAAGTCCAGTCTACCAGCTGTGGCATATTAGATTCTGAAGTTGAAAAAAACTATGTGGTTAAGTCCTATGAGGATATGTCCGGATTGCTGCTGCCATTTTACCTATTCCTGCTAACAAGTTAGCTCAAGCTTAGCATCTTAGCATCTTATTGGTTTTAGGTCACGTTCTTTTTTGTTAGAGGTCAGTAAGCACAAGGCTGTCTTAATAATTATAAAAAAATTGCCTCTGTCGTCTAGCGGTCTAGGTATTGGACTTGACCGCATGAGGTTCCGGGTTCGAATCCCGGGTCGGCCAACAAAAAGAAAATTGGATTTTTCCAATTTTCTAATAAAAAAAATGTTGGTCGGGATTGAAAATGTGCCCGGTTGGCGATAGGCTTGCCACCTATCACATTGTGGGACTTAGTGTCTTCGCCTAGTCGTGGGTGCCCTGGTTGTGCCTCTGCCTACCTCTTCGGGGATATGGGCGTGAAGATACTAATTATAAGAGAAAAGAGTAAACTCTAGACACCATAAATGTTACAGACGCGTCGCTGTCCTGAGGCCGGGATGGAAGGCCTACTGTGCAAGTCTATCGGCTACCATATTCAACATGATACATGACAAAGTCATTACGGCGGCAGGAATAGGTAAGGCAGTGGATCCCTACTCCGGCAAGTTGCTGCTCAGCACTCTAGCAGTACATACATATCTTCACGCCAAGTCCCTTACGAGATAGGCAGAGAGTATCGAGTGCCAGACCTCACGATCCTGACAAACCTGTCTTGCTTCCTTCACAATCATTACTCTTTTCATACAAACACGCCGGTTTAGGAGACTCTTGACACCATCCTCGGATAATATCCGATTGAGCTGATCGTGAAATGTCAGCCTTGGTCTCCCCCGGTCTCTCAGCACTCTAGCAGTAGTGGTCTTGTTGATAATAATAACCTACAATGTTTGCGCTAGCCTATTGAAATCTGCCTGGTAGAGATGTAAATGGTTTGTTCTACTCAGCAGACCCGGACCAAAACGGAGAGACATCAAATTCCAGAAACACCCAGAAACACTCTATAAACATAAAGTGGGTAAAAGTGACACAGCTTCATATCTCAGTAATGAATTTTCTAATAAAAATAACTTTGCTCTTGATTATGTAGGTATATGCCCGGTTGGCGATAGGCTTGCCTATCTATCACACTACGGGAGTTAGTGTCGTCGGCTAGTCGTGCATGTCTTGGTTGTGCCTCTGCCTACGTCTTCAGGGAAATGAGCGTGAAGATACTGTAAAACTCGTCCACCTACCCATATTAAAGTATTCCTAGGGAAATGGATTTTTGTATTACAGTATACAATTTACTTGCAAGGATTCTGAGGTCACATCCAATGGGTGGGAACGTCGCAGCGGTAATATAATGTTAGAGTAATGTTATTTCTTTCTCTCCACGTTTTATTTTTTCGTTTGAAATTGTAACAACGTAACATAACGAGCAGTTTGTTGAAAGAAACTTCCGTTATAGCCCATTTTGAGGTCGTATTGCTATTTTGGGAAATGTAATAGTAATATGTAAGATTAGATATTGAACGCATGGTTAAAAGTCCCACAGGATAATTTTTACACGATAAAAATCGATTCAGCAGTTTTTGCGTTAAGGTGTAACAAACAAATATACAAACTTTCGATTTTATAAAATTAGTGGGATATTTGCAAAATTTTAATATTTAAAATTTTTATTTTAGTCGATTAAAAAACTAATTAGATGATCTGTTATGTTAAGGGATGTATTTATAACAATTATGGACCAATGTGTAAAGGCGTACTTGGCAGGTGATCACATTGTAAACAATGACTGTTTTTATCCAATATGTATGTTCAAAACTTTGACCAATGTAAACTGCATAAAAATTAATTATGTAATAGTTTGAGGCAATACTAACTTGTATTAGGTTGCTTATGCAAAAGACTTCCGCTACGCGTATTCTTGGCATACGTTTCTTTATGTTAATTTCGTAGCAAGTTCGTAGCATGTTCTACGAATCCGAATTTCTAAAACTGTATCTACGTATCAAAATAAAAATGTGGTATTTTTGTTTTTTTTTTCATCTGCCTTCCTTGCCAGGCAGCTCGTAAAAGGCGAGCATAGGCTTACCATCACTAACACCGTGACATCCGACTAGGTGGTAGAGTTTGGCAGTGACTCGCCCGGATTGGTACCACCGCCTTACCTATTCCTGCCGTCATAATGTCATGTCGTGTTCTGATTCGGAGATTAAGGTAGCCGGTAAACTTACTTTTTCTCGGGGCCTAACATCTCGGCCTCAGGTTGGCAGCGCAGAATTACCACATTTGATGTCACTAGATGACGTGAATTTCTTACCATCAGAAATATCTGTTTTTTTGCCTTCCAATATCATAAAAATGTTTTTTCAGAAGTAGTTTACAATTCAGAGGTGGTCTCATATTAATGTTATCGATGTCCGACTTGTACTTAGTAATGAGGTAATGTAATCAAACTTGATAATAAAGTCAAAGTCGGTTGTTCTTGAATTAAATATCGGTTTCGATGGTGGTAATTCTGCTGAGCACCAACTAAGTTTATATGCATGTTATCTTTTTCCAATGAAACCAGAAGAAAAGAGCAGGAAAATTCTAGACATATTTAGACGTTTTTAATCTACAATTTCCAAGGAATATATTAAAAAATCTGTAAAAATGTCATGTACAAACTCATCTGATGGTACTAAACGTGGTTTTTCACTTTCTATTTATACCTATCTCTCATTGAATGAAAACTACCGGATAAGTTACACTATTGAGCCCCAAGCTAAGCAAATTATATACTTGTGCAATGGGTTTTAGTCAACAATCGTAATACATAAAACTTTAAGTATTTATAGGTAGTGTAGATAAACATCTGGGTGTTTATTAAATTTATTCTTTCCATAAATTTCCCATAAATGTTGACACTAAATGTTCATCACACAAACGCCTGCCCCATCAGAAATCGAACCGGAGCCTCACTGTTGGTCGGTGGAGTCAGACGTGTACACTCCCTTAGACCAACTAGGTGGTCACAATGGTAGCTATAACTTAAAATTAGTTCAGTTAGTGTTGAACAAAATTACTTATCCAAACATGTCATATTACACAACAAATGTACTTACAATTGTAACACAAACAAAAGCTATCCGAAACGGGTGATTTATAGCGATTACGTGAGTGACATTGTGAAATAATTTCTGTCTATGAATGCAGTATTTTTAGGGTTCCGTACCCAAAGGGTAAAAACGGACCCTATTACTAAGCCTCCCCTGTCTGTCTATCTGTCTGTCTGTCTGTCAGTCTCTCTCCAGGCTGTATCTCATAAACCGTGATAGCTAGAAAGCTGCAATTTTCACAAATAATGTATTTCCGTTGCCGCTATAACAATAAATACTAAAAATTAAGAAAAATATTAAGGGTTTATTTTACAATAAATATGTTTTTCGTATTTTTTGCTCAGTATCAAAAACATTAACAGTTAGACGCTTCAAATGTTCACAGAATATTTACTTGTATATTACCTTTCAAAATAAATAATTAAACAAAGATATAGTAAATATTAAAGGGGGGCTCTTATACAACAAACATAATTTTTAATGGATAGATGATAGTACGGAACCCTTCGTGCGCGAAGTACCCTTCGCACTTGGCCGGTTTTTTATATATTTTAAATAGCTTGAGCTTTATGAAATAAGTGTAAAACAAATAGTATTGGTTGCATTACTTAATTAAGTTATTCCTATATACAAAAATCTCATTTCACTGTGCTTTTGACCGCACCATTTTTCAAAAGCATTTTTTGTTACCACCACCGGGAATCTGACGTGGAACCTTATGTAATCAACGCCAACACCACACAGACTATCGGATTAAATTTACACAATACGTTTTCACAATACAAATCTTGTTATTTTTAGAAGCAGCCATTGAAATGCGAGGCTTTTATATGAAATCCTCTCAGCAAAATATTTCACAAATAGCTTTTATTCCGGCCTTTGCATGCTCTTATAGGAATTCAAAGCAAAGGAGTTAGACCTTAGATAATCCTATTAATACCTATATTAAGTAATTTGTTTTTCATTGTATGTAAAGTTGATGCAAATTAAATTGTATACAAATTAAATTTGATGTAGTAGTAGTAGTTATACAGAAAAATAAGTATTTTCTTTGGTTTTCCTGGAATTCCATCATCCAATCATGTCTTTATGGTAATGAAGCTAAGTTGGATGTACGTTCTTTCAAATGAAAAAGAGTTTTTAATATCGGTTCACAATATGACGGAAAAATCGACTAACATCTATTTACTTGAAAAAATTTAGCGTCGTACATGTTTTATTCTTTTAACTGACTTAAAAACAAGATTTGTTTTCTGAAGTTGATCTTAATATATCATTGAATATTTTTTATTAATAGCCTCTAAAGTTTCGAAAGAAATCCACTTAATAAAATTTTGATTGATACTGGTGGTATTCCTGCTGTTCACAAGCTAAACTTATTTTAGCATGCTATCTTTCTCAAATGAAACAAAAGCAAAAGAGATGGAACGTTTTAGACATGTCAGATTAGTCCGGACATGTCAAATTGTGATGTTTTTAAACAACGTTTTCCGAGTGAAAGATTAAAGGCCTGTAGAAATTATGTGTACGGTCTAATTTGACAGCACTAGAAGTGTTTTGTCTCTTTCTGTTACTTTCGTTGAAAGAAGATAGCGATAGCTTAAAATTAGTTCAGTGAGTGAGAGACAAAATTACCACCACTGTGTTTTTTAAAGTAAATTCGAGGATTAGTTAGTATGAATAGCAATATTTTTGTAAGATCTACCTATAGGCATTAGGCGATCCGTACTGGATTAGATTTGTTGAAGTATGAGATTGGGCATTACAAGTCATATTTAGAAGAAGTAAAATATATAAAATGCTGACCGCATTCATAACAGTGAGATCCGAGAAAGAGTGGGATTGAAATAAAGTGTTGGTGTTTAAGTGCGAAAGGGCATGCTCCGCTGGTTCGGTCATGTGGAAAGAATGTCAGATGAAAGATTGAAAGAGCGGATATACAATGCGAATATGGATAGATGTAGGTACCCGGGGAGACCAAGGCTGATATTCTACGATCAGATCAATCAGATATTATCCAAAGGGTAATGAACGTGAAGGAACCCATTCATGTTCGTCAGGATCATGAGGTACTCGATACTCTCTGTCTACCCCGTAAGGAACTTGGCGTGAAGATATGTATGTGAAATGTGTTTTTAAAATGGCTGAAGTTCAATCACAACTATAATTAGGTAAATATTAACACATAACATACATTTTACAAACATTGACTTTAAATCGAATTCATATCTCATGTCAGTTTCAAGACACTGAAGATTCGTATAAGATTTATGGAAGGAGGAAAATAACTCGAGTTGACTCAAGATCTGGTAAATACCGCCATAGATATGTAAAATGTCACTCATGCTTATTCGAGTGCAAGTAAAATGGGAGTCAACTGTCTTTTATCTTGGCCACCCTCGTCACGGGATGACGTGAAGATATTACCATTGAAGATAACTTGAAAACACATATACCGACATAGGTATATAGGTAAAGTATATAGCAACACATACAAACATATTATGTTAATACCAAGTCCCTTACGAAGGAGGCAGAGTGTCGAGTGCAAAATGTCACGATCCTTGTGTACTTGCCTTGATTCTTCTCCATTCATTACTCTTTTCATATAAACACGCTATTTTCCGAGATTCTTGATACCACCTTCAGATAAAACTAGACCACAATTTGGTCGTGGTTTATCAACTGCGTTTTAAAAATGTATGTTTTAAATATATTAAATATACAGCTTTAACAGTGACTTCGTCACCGTAGAACGGCAGCGTTGGTTAACTTTAACATGATTTAAACGAACTTTCACCCCACATTATAGTCCATTGGGGTTCATGTGATTTGAAAAATGCCGCCTTTGTGTGAATTCATTTTGTGTCAATTCCTAAGCAGATCAAATTTCAATAAAATCGGTTCTGTGGTATAGACATGAAAGTGTAATACATAATATATTAGACTTTCGAGTTTCGCATTCATAATATTACGAGATGTTTAACCACGGCTTCGTAAGCGTAGAACAGTTGGGTACGACATTTATACAAACTCTCTTACCTGTTTTACAGTACCTGAAATATTGTTTGAATATGGCTATGTTTTGAACTCTTGGTATGTGTATATCCAATTTTATCCAAATTGGTAAAGTGGTTTAGCCGGGTAAGCGTTAAAAACTATAAAGGTACTACACTACGATAGGGTCGTCGCAACCTAGTGCCACTAAAACACGATTCAAAATAAAGCACGTATTTTATAAACAGTCCAATCACCAACAAGCCAACATTGGAATACGAAACATAAGTATTTTTGTTTCACGTTTCGATATACGCAGATTGATTCGATTTACTTGAAAAAGGAAAATGGAGCGAACAAACGAATTGGAAGCACGATGTATCTGATCTCAATTTGTTTGTCTACACTCAATCACTGTTATTTTAAAAATAAAAGAAAATACTAATAATAATACCCGTGTTGGTCCGGGTTTCTTTGCAGAATAGACCAACTGCCTTCCTGCCAGGCAGCTCGTAAGAGTAAAGCATAGGCTTACCGTCACTAACACCGTGATATCTGACTAGGTAGTAGAGTTTCGCAGCGACTCCCCCGGATTGGTACCACCGCCTTACCTATTCCTGTCGCCATAACGTTAAGACGTGTTCCGGTTTGGAGGGTAAGGTAGCCGATAAACTTACTTTTGCTCGAGGCCTAACATCCCGGCTCAGGTTCGCAACGCATTATTACCATCTTTAGTGTCTATACTCGGCGTGAATTTCTTACTATCAGGAAATCCGTCTGCTTGTTTGCCTTCAATATCATAACAAAAATGTAATGTAAATGTTACGTGCTGGGTTCGCATTTGGTTAATTAACAAATGCGGTTAGTCAGCTAGACTAACACACGAAGATAATTTAGTAGATAATTGTAATAAATATAGTAAACATTTAGACCCTACGTCTGTATTTTGTTAAGCAATAAATGATGTTATAGCAAGGTCAATTTAATTAACCACATTTGACAGTTCATCGAAATTTGACACTATGTCTTTGTTATAATATTATTACGTTGTTCAAAGAATTTATTGCAGATTTGCTTGACCTTTTTTCTTTATGAAAAAGTATCTTCATATTCTTCATAGTTATCTTCTTACAAAAAGTATCGACCTTGGCGGGCCGCTAATCACTACGTAGTATAAAACAAAGTTGCTTTCTCTCCCTATGTCCCTTTGTATGCTTAAGCATCTTTTAAACTACGAAACGAATTTTGATGCGGTTTTTTTAAAGATTAAGTGATTGAAGAGGAAGGTTTATAAGTATATTTTATACCCGTGCAAAGCCGAGGCGGGCCGCTAGTAATACAAAAATAGTAAAAGCATAAATTAAAACAACAACATGAATTATCATATTAATGGAGCAATTCCTATCGAATGAATAATTACCTAAATATCTTCACGCCCATATCCTCGAAGATGTAGGCGAAGGCACCACCAGGACACCCACGACTAGCCGAGACACTAAGTCCCACAATGTGATAGGTGACAAGATTATCACCAACCGGGCACATATGCAATTCTGGGCACATATCGCTTTGATGTTAAATATTAAATTCTTTGTTAACTACTAACCAAAGGTTAAATCAACCTAGGTATATTATAAGCTAACCCAGAATTAAAGTAACGAAAATTTTATAGCAAAACGTTAAGTATTAATAACGTACACGTTCTACTTATTATCCCTGGTGGCAAAATAGGGGTGTTATAATTTTGACGTGAATGTATGTGTCTGTGACGTCATAGCTGCTAATCGAATAGACGATTGCCATACGGTTTTTTTATTTTAAAGATTACGGTATCAAGATGGTTCTTACCTACAATTTTCGAATAGGTTAGTTGGGGGTTCCTTGAAATTTTACTTAATTATTATTATACAGTGACATATGTATTTCATTTTGTTTTACAAATTTAGTAAACCAGTTTTGCTTTTGCAATGCAATTATATTAACAAACTAATATTTGACTGTTAAAAATTCGTATACAATTGAGTTCTAAAGTTTTTACAATTGAGTATAAATTTTGTTAAACATACATACATACATACATATCTTCACGCCAAGTCCCTTACGAGGTAGGCAGAGAGTATCGAGTGCCAGACCTCACGATCCTGACAAACCTGTCTTGCTTCCTTCACATTCTTTTCATACAAACACGCCGGTTTCGGAGACTCTTGACACCACCCTCGGATAATATCCGATTGATCTGATCGCGAAATGTCAGCCTTGGTCTCCCCGGGTACCTACATCCATCCACATTCGCATTGTATATCTGCTTTGTCAATCTTTCATCTGTCATTCTTTCCACATGTCCGAACCAGCGGAGCATGCCCTTTTGCATTTTAACACCAACACCAACACTTTCTTTCAATCCCACTCTTTCTCGGATCTCACTGTTACGAATGCGGTCACCGAGCGTTACACCACAGATTTTCCGTAGTGCTCTCATTTCGACCGCATTTATCCTACTTTCATTATCTTTCTGACATACCCAACTCTCGCTTCCATACAATAACGTTGGGATAAGCACAGAATTATGCAAAGCGAGTCTAGCTTTTTGACTCAAAACCTCGCTTTGGAATAGCTTACCCAACGCTCCATTCACACTATTCCCTGCACTCACTCTCCTCTCTACATCCGCGGTGTGCCTTCCATCCCTGCTAAAAGCACAATTGTTAAACATAATTTAATTTAATATTCTTACGCTTTGATCTGGTGTGTAACTTCACTTTTGCTAACAAAAAATGATTAAAAGGCGCGTAACTTTTATTAGTAAGGGTAATAATATATAAATCATAAATTAGAACAATAATAGGAATTATCATATTGTTAGAGCAATTCTATGTTCACGCATATCCCCGAAGAGGCAGGCAGAGACACAACTACGGCAATTACGACCACACCAACCGGTCACATGTCCAATTTCGGGCAACGGTAGGTATTTTTATTAGATAATTGTAATACACATTCTCTATTTTTTTGATATCTCGACTGCTGCTAATACACTATTCTCTATCTAATATAAAACTTGCTTCTCGTCAAAACTGGGCCATCTATTAACACATTGACACTGTGTGGGAGATAGAAGGAGAGAATGTGGTAATCATTCGAAGTCCTATTATTTATATAATGTGCGAGAGAGAGATGGAAAATTTCTTATCATTCGTATCGGTGTAGGTAGGTATACCTAACATCTTAATTTGGAAAACATCACTGTTACCTTCAGCGTCAGCAACAAGGGCTATCTCCCGGGAGACCGAACCTCGACTTAGTGCCGCGTTCTGGATACTGGGTGTATTGGTTGGAGTGTTGGCTCGTTCTTCTTCGCCGAGACTGGTGGCGACGGTGTAGGAATTGATAGGATCACGTTGGCTGATCCGCGATAGTCGGAATAAAACGTGACGGGGCGAGAAAGCTTCAGTGTATAATATCCAGTGTAACAAGATTACATCCTATTTTACATCCTATCCTATTAATCCCATTTTAATATTATAAAAGCGAAAGTTTGTATGTGTGTTTGTTGGTTTGTTACTTCTTTACGCAAAAACTACCGAACCGATTTTAATGAAATTTGGCACACACATAGAGGGATAATTTGAATTAACAAATAGGATCCTGTGGAATCATTAACATCGTCGAGGGCAATAGCTAGTTCAACATAATTTGTAACAAAAACTCGTTAAAATACCTACATTCGAACCCATACAGACATCTACTTCGTTCAGCAAATATTTTCCATTCAATGTCATTCGCTGAACTAACATAACACTGAAAAGCAATCAATTTTAAAGTAGAACGAACGGATTAAGCAATTAACACTCAAAACGAATTTATTTTTACCGTATAAATCTATTACGCTTAGCAACAATTTACAGTTAACCATAGAGACTAATTACTACCATTACGTATTCAGTAAAACGACTCGTAATTAGTGAGTTTACGACCGGTAATCAATTGTAATAATTACTTTAAAAGATCGATTGGTTTATTTTGTTGAGAATTTTATGTAATTATATTATGTCTCTACTAAATGTTATCTGTGGTTAAAAAGTTATTTAGGTCTCCCGCGGGAACTCGTTTGGATGTTGGGCTAAATAGTAGCAAAAAAATATACCTTGATATTTATAACGCGACGTCATCAAAAGGTTTCAGACACGAAATTTTAAAGAATGAAAAAAATTCGTCCTCGACAGGATTTGAACCTAGAACCTTTCGTCTCAAGCCGAATGCTCTTACTATTTGAGCTGCAGAGGATTCAAGTCCCGTTGCGAAAGTTTTAATTCCTTTCTTTACCGTTAACGCGAGTAGTTATGTCCTATAGATACACAGTTCTGTGTAGGTACCTACTAAATGAGATCGTTACAGTTGAAATTTACATTTGTAATTGCACTTGCCGTGTGTTTGGGTATAATTTCTATAAATTTTAAAGAAAGAAAAATTTCGCCCCGGGCAGGATTTGAACCTGTAACCTTTCATCTCAAGCCAACGAATTCTCTAACCCTTCGAACTACTGAGAAGGTTTTTGTTCAAGTATCCGAATCCGGGGTTTTTGTAAAAAGTAATTTATGCGGGGGAAGCTAGGTAGGTTTGTAGTAATAGTGACGTACTTACCCGATACTCACTGGGTACACTGTCTAGAGACTTGGCATAAAGATATGTTGATTATGATATCACAAAGAAATGAGTAAAAACAAAAACATTGACTAGATACTAGCAAAAATATTAAAAAATGCGTGGTGTCATGGGATCGCACACAAAAAAAGAATTCAGTGATCGAGGGAAAACTAGGCCAATCATAATGATTGAATCATTATACAAATTTCAATGAAATTAAAGGAAATGAAAATTATTTATTTGCGGAATATGTGTGTTAAAAAGTTGTTAATAAAATATTTAAGAATACAACATATTCTACCACATTGTGGTGTGCAAATATTTAATTAAATTTAAGAAGTTACATATTTATATAAAAATGTACATTTAAATCGCAGCACTTATTTACATTTTTAATAAACATTTTATTTATTTATAAACATAAGTTTCATAATTTATTATAATTAAATTAGAAGGTAGATTAATTTTTAGTCCTATCTACCGTACACTACCATGAACCGTATACTACCGAATGATGATCTTCAACTAAAAAAAATATCGAAATCGATCAAACGGGATCTGAGACATTGTTAAAGTAAATTCACATTCAACTATAGATACAATATTTGCACGTGGATATGACGCCCCGTCGCCCGCTCGTGGAATGATCTAGGAAATTTAGATGCTAGATTATTCTCTTAATGTTGACTCAGACAGTCATAATTTAATTGATATAGCAGTACTCCCAACTCCAGTATTTACGGCTTCAATGATCAGGTTATTTTAATTAGATTTTTTATTAAGTGATATTATAACTCAATTTTCATGTTGAGTTTATTATTTTTAACAGAGGAAACAAACAGGGAAATGTGCTTCCTAATAATTACTGATCACCGCCCCAGGGACAAGAGTACTCAACACCATGAGCACAACCAAAGCCGTAATCTAATCTCTGGTATGGAGGCGTTGGCGATATTTTAGGAATGACTACGCTTTTTCTTATAAAGGTTCTTAAGTTGCATCCGTTTAAAAATACCGTCACTGGTAGGTAATTGGTACCGTAATGCGGGCCAGCGAATCGGAATCATACGGTGTATAGCCGTGTGCGTTACGTTAAAGAATCAATCCGATTGGCAAGAGCTCGGTCATTGATGATTCGGGACGCTCTACATTGAGTGCAGTCAGAAAAAGGATAGTAATTAGTCAAATATACTTCACATAGTAAATTCACATAATAATTGGACTCGTTTTCCACCAGATCAAGGAACGAACTGTGAATGAACGCGAATGAAATTAAAAAAATGCGACATACCTCAATAGGTATACTAAGGTCAAATACTAAGGTTTCGTGAAAGACTTAGCTGTTGACTCTCGTAAATTTCAAATGGATATTATTATGGCAAAATCATATCTATACAGGGTTACTGGTAACTAGCGCATAACCTTTCAAGGGAGCCTTTAACTTTAACTTATAGAATAACAATAATGTAATGAAACTAAGAGAATCGAAACTATGAACCTCCAACATCTACGGTGTCTATAGACTAGGGTTATCTCTTACCACAAGCAACATTAAAAAAAATCAACTTCCTTTAACGCTTTTCGAACCTATATCAAGTCTTAAGTTTCAATTTTGATTAACATCACGACTTTTTAAGTAGGGTTAATACAATACCAGCCTTTGCTAAATTTCTTTGGATTCAGTATGAAAAAAAACATCTTCAAGCCCATATCCCTGAAATCGTAGGCAGAGAGACCAGTTGAAGACACTAACAACCGTATTCATAAACAATACTGTGAGGTCTCACAGTGCCCAAAAGCGCATAGGGACAGTCAAAACTTGAGTGTATTCAACCACTATGCGTTTGCCAAAATTGACGGATAGCTAATATAGGTACCGAAGTACTATAAGGAACGCATAGCATCAAGTTCTTTGTATCAAGTCGAAATTTTAAAGTTATTTTTTTAATAGAATCTATACTTGCTATCGTCGGCACTTGGAGTTAACACTTGTACTTATCCACTGTACACTTTATTTAACACTTTCTGCTACTTTCTAGCCAACCGGTTTCACTGTTTACAGCATCATCAGGGCTTTGAAACTAAAGATAAAAGGACTTTTTTGATTTAACGTTCAATACCTATTTGGTTAGATGTTACTATGTATGTATTATCAGAGATTAGTAAATATATATTGTCTTTGGTATTATGTATGTTAGATGTTATTTATTTAACGTAATACTTGTTCTACGTAATAATTGTAGTAGTAATTTAATAATTATTAGGCACCAAAAAATAATCAATGAGAATGGTTTACAGCAGTTAGGATGTGCTCAACCATTATATTAATAAAATAAAAAAATTAACAAAGACTAAACACAAAAGACTAAAAACAAAGAAAAAACGTGATTCCCAAAATCCTAAACTATAGACGAGTACATAAATAATAAAGGAAAAAAATATAATATGAAAATATTAAATAATTGCTAAAATATTAAATAGATCTCTCGCTACAGAGTATTCATATTCTTTAAAGTTCTTTATATTTTCGATTTATATTAGCTACGATTTGACCATTGACGTGTCCAAAGCAAAGTGAAGTACGCTATAACAAACGGACCAAGATTGAACTGATTTCAATACTATGCGCTCCTCTAGCTAAGTAAGTTCTAAGTGTTGTTTATGAATTGGATGGCTTGACNNNATAGCAAAATGTCGTACTTCGCACAGCGTTGTTTCATTACTTAGCCAAGTATGCTTCTTAAATACGACTATAAGTCCCACAATGTAATGGTGGTAAGCCTATCGCCAACCGGCAACATATCCAATCCCGCGCAACGTTATTTTCATAAAATTGAAAATACACATTTTCTATATATTTTCCGCATGAGAAAAATAAAAAAAAGAATAAAATTAGACATTTATTATAAATCTTATCTTATAAATAAAATCAATATACACCATCCATACAAAACTATAACAACAATCAGAACATTTAATTAATTTCCCTTCATCATAGTCTAATTCGCCTTTGATATGATCAAATTTGAAATTTTAGAACCACAGGCCATCTTCTGCTTCCTCTTCACTGTCTGTCACTTGCAGGTCATCCTGTATAGCAGGTTCCGGCTGGAAAATAAACAAATACTGTCATGTTCATCATAAGGGAGCAATCGTCTGACAAGAAGGCTATACAGAATAGACGCTACTGGTGCGTATCTTTCTTATGAACAGTAATTATGGCTTTCACGTGCAAGAATATATCAGTTACCGTACCCTCGAACACGGAACAAGATAATGCTGAGCATCTATGGAACGGCGAGATGAATAAGTAAGATGGAAATAAAATACCCAAATCAATGCAGCAGAAAATGTGACTATTTCTTGCACTGACGCTATACTGTGAGGTAAGGCGTAGGTAACCGCTGGCCACACTCGCTTTCTCACTCGGCAGTAAGGAAGTAAAAATAAAGAAATAAAACTGTTCATGATTACAACGTCCCATACCTGCCAGTCCAAGGGCTCCTCCTTGAACTGCGGCTGGTCAGGTGGCGGGGGCTGCAGCGCGGGCGGCTCCAGGTTCATGTCCGGCTCGATAGGCTCCTCCTATTCAATGAACACATTACACATTTTTAATAGGAACACTTTGTTTCAACTTTGTCATCGTAAAATGTTTATTTCAAATTATTCGACAAATCTAAACGATTTTTAAGAGAATTTCCATTGTAAGCATACTTTTCAAATAACAAGTGTAAATTTTCAAAATAAACTTCACTTAACACTTTGTGGCAACCAGTTTCACTTTTACAGCATCATAAGGCTTTACAATAAAAATAACAAAGTAACTATTAGCACCCAAATACTGAGCATTAAAAAAGAAGTAGGTTTCCTTATCTTTATTTATAAAGCCCTGATGATGTTGTAAAAGTAAAACCGATTGGCCTTACATAAGGTGTTAAGTCTTACATAAGGTGTTAAATACGGAGTGTTGTAGAAAAGTACAAGTGTTACTTAAAATTATGATACACCATTGTCGCTATTAGAGAATAGAAGCCGATAAATTGACTAACGCAAGTTTTGATATATCGTTCTTTGGTTAGCAACGTGGCTATTACTTAAAAAACTGCCACTTCCCTGTCATATTTTATTCCCTGTTATATTTTTTGTAATTTGTTATCCAGGTTATACAATAAATAATAAACAAATATTTCAGGGTATAGCCACAAAAAATAAAAATACACAAAAGGCCATTTTCTAAGCGACGTATGTTTATTGTCCTTCCTATATACGGTATAAAATAAAAAGTAAAATAAAAAAAATACCTTAACAATAGGTGGATAAGTGTAGTCTCTGCTATGTTGGTCCAAATCAACTAGGTCGTCGGACATTTGCGGCGGCTCGTCGGGGATTTCTCTCTTAATGACGAACTCTGAATCGAAGCTAGTTTCCCCTCCGGGTACATCGTCTTCTGTAAAACAAATGTATGTCCTTTATTTACAAGTACATTTTGAGGGTTTTCACACTGCAGGCGACGTACCTATTAGAGAGTCTAGAGTTAAAACTAATAATAAAAAACTATATCTACGTATACGTATTTCAGCTACGCACATATCTTAAGTTTTTGCTTGCGTTTTGCACACCAGTGAGTCTTCTGCACGTTAGCATTTTTATTTGTTTTGTGTGCACAGTCACGTGAAGTAAGTTTGGAAATCCTAGTTTATATGTGGTTTGCTCATTTTGGTAGCAAACTCCATTTACATTCATACATACATTAATGTTACTAGTGGTCGCCCAGTGGTCGAAATTCGACTATAATAAATTATAATATCTTGTTGATAAGAACTTTATTACCAAACTTTTTAGTGCGCCATCTGTGATCTTTTATCGTTATCATCAATATTTTTTTGTGTGTGTCAAATGCATGGTAGTGTAATGTTTTATTTATTGATTTAATGTACTTTATAAGCACATTTATTGAAAAATATTAGCGTTCTGTATCGTTCTAAATTTAATACTCTTGCGTCCGCGCAATTTTCATAAAAAGGGGTCCAAAGTTTTGACATCACGTATAAATATATAGATTTACGGGCAGTTCTACAATTTATATTTACTTATATTATTTCCTTGTAACGGGTTGGCTGGAAGGTATCTTTGTTACTAGAGATAACCTTGCCCATTGTATTTTTTTGTTTTTTTGATTACTGTACAAAATGAAGAACCATTTTCTTTTGAGTCAATTTTTTTTAAGTTTTTAACAAAAAAAAATATTATGCGGCAAGGTTTTATTTATAAGGGTTATTCCCAGCAGTAGACTTGAGACATACCATTTAAGACGTATCAAATAAGTCCAAGAAGAATTTTAGGAGTTCCTATGGCCACCTTCTTGTTCCATTTTAAGTTCAGCTCGATGTCATAATAATTTTGCATTTTCATCGAAAGAATCAAATTTAACTTGCAAGATTCCATCCATGGAAAAAGTACATAAGTTGCAAGTAAATAAAATCTTTTATCAAAAGTGTATTATAAATTTGATCGTTCACCTTTATGATTAATGATTAATGCCTATATTCAAGAAACGTATTATTTCGATTACGAATGGTAGTTTATTGTACCAATAGCTAGTTGCTTGTTTTTAGTAGTTAACTGTGATTTTTTTCTTAATATGAGTAACGCTTCGTTACTTTTGGATCTATAAATAGATTGACTTTTGGATTACGTTTCGTTGATTATAGGAACGTTTTTGTAGTAATCACGACGTAACATTTTCCGATCGGTGTTTACTGTCACGTAAGTGTTAATATTTAAAGTAATAGGTTTACTTTTTCTCTTCATATATAGACTAATTTATCTATTTATCAATTTAATTAACTGGAAACAATGATCCATTCTAATTTTTTTTTTGCAAACAAGCCAGTAAAAAAATAAACGCTGTAAAAATACCTGGTCTTACGGACAGCTGTACCATAGCTTCTGCTGCATCTTTCTGTTCGACTTCTTCGAGCCCGGAGCTACCACTGTCAGAGTATTGAAGATCTAGAAAAATCACAAAGATTTAAGTACTTATATGTTTTTACCTGTATTATTATTCGTTTTTATTTTTTACATAAGGGATATACAATTACACAAAGACATACCAAAAAGGCGGTAATATGGACAGAAAAAAAAACGTGTTAAAAAATTAAGCCAAATTTAATTTTAATAAAATATAATAAAAATCAAAAAACTTTACTGAACTACAAAAAGTAATTAAACAAATAAGGTACACTTAAAAAACTAAACTCCCATATCCCAAAGTTCTCAAACCAAATGCATTCAATACAGAAAGCTACTAATTAGACATAATAAATCTTCGTATTCGTAAAAACTCGTAAAATGTAAAGACATAACATCATACCATCAACTAGGCTATTTTGATCTTTTCTTGGTCTTCCACGCTTTCTTGGGGTGGCTTCTGCAATGAAATATTTTAAGTTATTCAGTGATCGAAGTTATGAAAAACCACTGGTGGAGTTAGTCTTAAAGTAGTGATTGATTTTGATCTAATTTTAAAATTTAAAACACCTTGTTTTTTTAAAAATAAAGTGTTCGATATTTTCTCCACACGGAACCGGCAAATCCAATCCGTACAATCTTTCAGGTGTCAAATGTCTAATCTGTGTCACCACTGTGTCTGTCATTCTTTCGCTCTATGTCTCACGGTTATCAAGTGTCAAATGGCTGCCTTGAAAATTTAATCTAATTTAATCGGTAATCAAATTGGTGTGATTTAGTTTATACGGCATATCTATCTATATTAATAATTTCGTCATGGGGTACGGTAGACTCGATTAAAACCTTACCTGAATAAAAAAACATAAAAAAAATAATGATTTTGAGTCGACAACATATATCCGCAAAATTCATATTGTCGAGTATTTTGTTAAATTCTATGTTAAATTCTAATGTATTGACAGACAAATCACAGTCGCCATCTTGGGTAGTAGTTTAGTTAGGTAGTGGTTATGTTCCGTTTTTTGATGTGTAATAAATAATATTCCTTTATAACCTCTGCTAAATTCTCGGATAAGTACTCATTGCAATTTGTTTTCTTGATTTATGTTACTTTATTTTAAATGTTGATTTAAAAAAAACTTTGGCAGTTGTTATTTACTATATTTATTAAACACAATAAATGAAGCTATACGAATCTATGTCTTGGTTATACCTTAAATATTCCTTGAAAACCGGTGACTACAGAAATATTATCTACCTACATTTTGCACCTAGATGTATATATATTATGTCACATTTTACCTGAGCTTAGCCGGGTTCTTATCTAGTATTATATAATTACCTTGCTTCGGTCAAACATTACGGTGATTCGGACAATTATATAATAAATTCGGAACTCAACGCCGTGCTTGTGTACCACGTTGGCATCATAGGTGTGGTGAAATACCTTCGGAGCAGACGACCACAGCAGGGAAGTAATCCTGTATTAATTATATAAGACCCATATCCTACCACCTAATCCCTTCGTATAAAGCTTCCACTGCGCCAGGGAACAAGGATTGCTGGCTAAGTGATAAAATAATAATATAATTCTTCTTGTCAGGAGTCGGCTCCAAAATAAAGTAACACGAGAAAGAAGTACAATTAACAATCCCTACTAAAAAATACGAGGGGAGGTAAGACAAATCATGTTTAAAACAATACACAACGATATATCTCGTTATGCAATAAAATAAAATCCATTTATTACTTAAGAATTTTTTCTGTTAATCGAGAACTCTTCCTACTCTTGTTGAATGAATGATAACAAAGTTAAGACAAAAGTGTGAAAATTGAATCACATATGTTATACAAAATGGCTTCTACGTTGTTTAATATTTCTATTATTTAGTAAGGTTATGCGAGATATGAGTGTATGGAAGGTTCCTGTCACTGTAAGTAAGGTGTTTGTACCGTCGGTGGAGGTGGAGGCGAGATGCTTGTGCTTGCGAGGCCGGCCGCGGCCGCGCTTCTCGTCCGTGGGCGGCGGCGGCGGCTCCTCCTCCGTCTCCGAGTGGTCCGCCTCCTCCAGCATCTTCTGCTGCACCAGCGCTATGTTCGCCTCCAGCTGCCGCACGTGCTCCTCGAACTGACACAAATGTTCTAAATAACTTCAAATCTTTTATTTAGCGTTACTAATTTGACACACAAGACTAAGTATTTTTTTTGTCAATTGTGAATTTAATCATAGGTTTATCCTAAAAATACTTTACCCGTGTGCTTTTGTTTCCTATGACACCGTTTTTTTTAATATGACTTATTACCATACCTTTTGTACAAACTTTAATGTCTAGCTAAATTATATTTTAATAAAATCGATATGTGGTTATAAAACTATAGTCAGTTCAGTATTTTTGTTTCTTTTAAAGAATTTAGAAAACAATGTATCACTAAATGTTTGAAAATATTATGTATTTTATCAAGCAATTATCAAAACTATAAATTTTGAGTAAATAAAAATATTTTAAACCAAAAATCGTCAAAGAAAGTTTTTTGATACTACAAATTAAAAAATGTTTGAAAATATGTACTTTATCAAGCAATTATCAAAACTATAAATTTTGAGTAAATAAAAATATTTTAAACCAAAATTCGTCAAAGAAAGTTTTTTGATACTACCAATTAAAAAATGTTTGAAAATATGTATTTTATCAAACAATTATCAAAACTATAAACTTTGAGTAAATAAAAATATTTTAAACCTTAAATCATCAAAGAAAGTTTTTTGATACCATAAATTAAAATATAGACAGTAAACCTAAACCATTTTATGACGTTATTTTAATCATATATGAGATTTTTTCCTGATTGTATTGAGAACCCAAACACACCGTTAGGCAAATGCTTTATCCGTCTGCTTGTTTGCTTTTCTGTGATATAAAAAAAAACTATTTTTGTACCTGTTCCAATGATTCCTTGGTAACTTTCAGCACGGCCTCGGCTTGTCGAGTGAACTGAGAGTTGGGTCCGTTGTAGGCTCGACAGTTGTCTACCAGCAGCTGGATATCGCGGAGGAACTCCTCTCGACTATGGTATTTGTGAGCTAAAATTGACAAATGCATTTCCCTGTATATCATAGAAAAAGGAATGTGACAACTCCGTTGTCAGCTAGTGTAATAGATTCGGATTTAAAATTGCAGAATCATTACTTTGAAGTGTATAATTATAAAATTTTATTATAATTTTCAATCATTGAATTTTTCAGTAAAAAACAGTAAAAAAGTCATTAATGTAATAAGTATTTCATAAATAAATAACTCTGTATAAATTACATAAATTGAATGTAACAACAAGGTAAATAAATGATATGCTTGTGTTATGGGTGTAAGGCAACAATACAAATACATAAATAAGAATTCCTAAACGTATTAGTGATAGCATATCACCTGCCTCCGTCGGTAATCGAAGTCAAACCTCGAGGTCGGCCAACAAAATAAAACGTATAAATAAAGAGGAATAAATTTAATATGAACCTTGAATCTTCTTCCCAATAGTTTCCATGTCGATGGGTTTCTTGATGACGTTATAATAGTCTTTTACTTGTTTCTTGTTCACCGGCTTAAGGAAGGGCCACGCTTCAGGCATTATTTTCAACTTAGTCGTCAGTAGATTATCAAAGATGAATGACAGCGCCACCTACAAAAATAGTTAAAGAAAATTTATAGTAATAATATATTATACGTAGTATATTCCTTATTTCTATCTATCTATATTATGCACTGCACTTTGCAAGACCGTCAGCCAATAATTGTATTGCAAAATTTTGTAATTTGATATTCTCTATTAATAACCGTGCTAAAACCGAAACATTAAGATGTTATTCATCGTTATTTGCTAAAAATCATTTCATTAAAATTTCAATAAATGTTACCTGATCATTATCATCGAGTAGTGGATTAATTTGTTTTTCCAATTTCATGAACTGTTCTTCCTTTTCTGCTAATTTCTCGAAGCACCGCTGCATCATACGCTGTGCTGCGACCGTCAAACTACTTGTTGGACCTAAAAGTACAAATATATTACTACCACTACCTCAAACAGTTATTCGCGACTTTCCAGGTGTAACTTTGCTATGGAAGTATTGTGACAAAACAGAGTATCTCTATTTGATAATGTACCTTTGTTATGGTTTTTTTATTGAAAATAGAGCAGACCCAAACCCCGACCTTGTTATTTTTCATCGGCAAAAGTTCGTTTTTGATGAGTTATTATTAAAATAATGCTTAATTGTGTCAACACCCTGGTATAACGGGAACATTACTTTTTACTATAGATTCGGGTAAATTTTACTGTCTTTCAAATGAATACAATCTTCATTATTATTATTTTTTTTGTATAAATTGCCAATTTTAAATTGAAGACAAAGATTATTTTGTATTGCAAAGAGACAGTATAATGTTAATACATTATACACCATTACACACCATTTTCTTTAAAGTGTATATTTTACACTGTAGGAACACATACTCGTACATATAATAAAATTGTACCTAACAAAACTAAATCTGTAACATTTTTTAAAACAATTAGTGCTATGTAATATATGCAGGATACACATCACGTATTCTTTTTAACCATGCAAACTATGTAATTAAATAAATACAAAATATATAAATAAATGTCCCTGGACAATTTACACAAATTGAATCTAACCCCGAAGTAAACAAATTACATGCTTGTGATATGGGTAACAGTCATCAATTATAATACAAAGAAATACGTTAATAGATACTAGAATAAAATTAACAAACACCAAAACCCAGAAAAGACATCTAAATGTTCATCATATAAATGGGGGATGGAAATCTAACCCGAGCCTCGCGGATGGTCGATGGAGTTAGGCGTGTACGCTAGGCGTACGACCAAGGACATGATTTTAAAAATCCATTCAGAACTGAGTTGCTAATAATAACATAGTTCATCAAACCTTGCCAAACCAAAGCTGCCACCACCAGATCCCAATACTGGATATTGAACTTTATACACACCATTGTATAGGGTTGAATTTTCAACAATTTGATTAACATCCGCCAAAAACTCCTCCCGACTCTGATAGTGCTTCTGCCGTAAGCTGTCCCGAATCGTCTGCAGGTCCATGGGGCGCGACACGATCCGGTAATAATCGGCGACCAGCTAATAAAAATATAACAAACAAATTACTAATTCCAATTAACAGCTTATAGTTAAACGAAAAATAAAAAAACAAAACAGAATATTTTGAAACTAACTACATTTTTATGTTACTATGCGTGGACAGATTTGCTAGTGGTATAAATACCCGCCACTAGAAACATCATGTCATCAAAATTCTCGACTTTGCATTTCTGATGAGTGACGAATATAAATTAGCATCTGATCCTGATGTATTGAGTTTTATATTTGAGATATTAATATGGAATTAACAAATTCCGGAAATTCGACCATAACAAATTTTAATATCTTGTTGATAAGAACACCATCTTCATTTCTCAAGACCAACTATGTACTTTGTTTCAAAACTTTTTAGTGCGCCATCTGTGATCTTTTATGTTCCTCAAAAATATAATTGTTTGTGTGTGTCAAATTCATGGTAGTGTGGATAATGTTTTATTTATTGATTTAATATACTTTATAAGCATTATCATTGAAAAATATTTGCGTTCTGCACTTCTTCTACACATAAACTATAAGTGTGTCAAATTTTATGCTCCTGAGTCCGCGCAATTTCCGTAAAAGGGGTCCAAAGTTTTTGCTTCTCGTATTAATATATAGATATTTAATTAAGAAGACACATAAACACCATGACGTTCCAAAAGTAAAATGCTCTTGAATTACTTTGGTATTGACGGATGGGCAAAGTGACTTTCTTACTACGGGGATAGTTTATTACATTATGTAAAGTAATCAAATCAAATCAATAAAATATTATTTATAGAGTAATCTAAACTAGTAAAATGCAAAGAAACTTTACTAAAGTATCTTCACGCCCATATCCCCGAAGAGGTAGGCATAGTCACAACCAGGGCACCTACGACTAGCCGAAGATACTAAGTCCCACAATGTAATAGGTGGCAAGCCAACCGGGCACATATCCTATCCCGAGCAAGATTTTTTTATAAGAAAATTGGAAAAGCCCAATTTTCTTTTTGTTGCCCGACCTTGGACCTCATGCAGTCAAGTCCAACAACTGAACCGCTAGACCACAGAGGTGACAGAAATTTTACTATCTTTGGGATAGTTGTACATACGATAATTAAAACTAGAATACTTTCAGTTTATGCTTCCTATTCCGATTCTAATTGGTCAAAGTTACTGATAAGACAAAGTCAGTTCTATTTCTAGTACACACTTACTACACATGCGCTGGTTACTAGCACTGACCACAATCCAAACGCTAAGCTTCGTCACTATCGGAATTATCGCTTTATCTTACACTCGTTTGATGGATTCAATTGCTCAAATCATCAATCCCTTTTTAAAAATCAAATAAAAGAATAGGTTATGGAGACTTTTCATAACTGCCATTAAAAAGATTTTGAAAGATTTGCAATTAGAGAAAACATATTTTAGTGTATAATATTTTCTTGTAGATTTAATTTAATTAATTCGCTTTTTTTGTCCTGACTGGTTAAGTTTGAGGTGTGTTTTGCCGTTTTTTTTCCTGAACGTCAAGGATTGAAAACGATGGTAGAGTACTGTAGGTACGATTAATTTATAATAAACAATTTTAAAAATAGATCATTTAAACTGTTTGTTATAAATTATGAAGTTTTTAATAAACATAAATAAGTGTTGTAATAAAAATATACATAAATATTTCATTTGTAGAAATGTGGTAGATTATTTTTATATGGTTAAATGTCCTTGTAAAAAATTTTTGACACACATATTCCACAAATAAATAAATTTTATTTAAATTCACAGTTAGCTTAACGGTCACAAGATGGCTAATATTAATCGTGAACAATTTACTTAAAATAATGTAATTAATACAGGAATTGTTTCTAGTTTGCTCTAACCTTATACACAAATATAATTTGATTGTTAATTTCCAATGTCATTATTAACAACTTCAGTCGTTTATGGTTAGTAAAATACTCTTTCATAGTAATACAATAAAAAAGTGTGTGTGTGTGTGTGTGTGTCAGGTTACTCCTTACGAAATGTATTTTGCAGCACACATGCCTCCTACAGCAGATTTAGCTATGTTAATTCTTCTTAAATTAGTATCATCGCAGACATTAGAAGTGTGATCCAAATAGTCAGTATTTTGATAGATAGCGACTCCTCCTGCACGGAGACTACAAAGTATCGCGCAGAAGGAGATCCCGAGAATGATATACGCTATGTAATATATTCCATCTCATTCTTTTACACGTTCAATCCACAAGATATATATGTTTGTCTCTTTCTACGTAACGCCCCAACTTTTCGTGTTACACTTGATTTTACTCCTCATAAAATTTCCGTACCGGGCCTTATAACTCAAATCGTTTCTTAAGGAGTAAACTCCAAAAATCGACTTACTTTAGGGTTAACAGGGAAGAGGAAGGGCTGCACGTCGGGCAGATGCCGCATGTGGTTGAGCACGTCCTCGAGCAGCGAGGAGAGCGTGACGAGGGGGTCCGTCCGGCGACGCTCGGCCGGCCGCCGCACGAGGTAGTCGCACTCGCCC